>WYDK02000008.1:2580791-2592133 GCA_009867345.2 Toxicodendron radicans
ATGGTTGCGGCCTAAAGCTACAAGATCGTCATCCAGAGAGATTTATTTAATTTGTCAAGGTTTACAGTCATAGGGTAGATTCAGCAATTGAAGTCAGCAACATGCAAATCATATATGCTTGAAATCTGTTACATTATACTTTCTCTTTCCTGGTTTGACCAATTTACAAAACTCTCAACTCTAAACACTTGAAAATAAACAAAGTGAAAACCAAATAAATAAAAACACATACCAAGACCTCTTAACAAATGGTTGTAGCTGCTTCTATACGTTTTCTTTTTTGGTATCTCCACATGCAAACTAATTTACAATATATATATATATATATATATATATGTAGTTATGTATTGGCCAAGAGTTTGTTATCGGATATGGGTTCGTCCTAATGACCAAAGACTAGAATCTTTGACTGGTGCCTGGAAACATAGAGAGAAGAAAAAGGTTTTATTAGGAGAGCAACAAAAGCTATATTATTTATTCAGTGACTACTTTTATTGAAACGCGGTAAACTTACAGGTGCTTTCATGGATGGGAAAATGTTCCAGAAGCGCAAAGTCTCATCCCCTGCTCCAGTCACTATTGTCTGAAGGATAACATAAAATTGGACTTAAGATTTTCTAATACAGGAATTTTACACACGAATCTATAAAAGAATATATAAAAAGATTAACCATTGAAGAAAGATTACCAACCTGTCCATCAGGTGACGTTGCAAGATATAGTACTCGCAAACTATGGCCCGTTAGAGTTGCAACCTATCATAATAAAAAATGGTGGTTATTATGTTACATTATATAGCTTGTTTTATAGTTTTTTCAAATGTTTGCACAGAAACATGATAAGTAGCATGGATTGATCTCAATAGCTATGAGTCCCCCACAATCTAGTTTTTCAAATGTTACTTCATTAAACAAAATTGCTCATACCTTTGCCATTGATGGATACTTCCACACCATAATTTGATTCTGGGAATATCCGTGAGTGCTCACAAGCTCATTCACATTTTTACTCCATGCTAGATTGCATACCTGCAAGTAACATAATATGAGTGAGCATGGTATTCATTGACACGCAGCACTAAATCTATTTATGAAAGAGAATTTCACTCTTGCTAAACACTGTGCAAAGCAACATTCCTATAAAAATATGCATGTCAAAAATATTATTAACCTGGCTACCAGTGTCAACACTATTTAACTGATGACCGTTGGCAGTGTTCCAGAAGCGAATACATCGATCAGCAGTTCCTCCTCCAGAAGCTAGAAGGCTATTCTGATGGGGTGACCAAGCAATGGCCTTCACAGCAGCTGTATGTTCTGTCAATTTCAGAATTGGTTGCTGTGAATGTAGGTTCCAGACCAGGAGCTAATACAACAGCAGCACACACCACATTAAATTAGTAGTATTTACTATCACTAGTAGTAGAACTATAAAGATCAATACATATGAACTTATTAACATATATGAACTGATTTTATTACCTGATTATCATTTCCACCAGATGCAAGTTCCCTGTCATCATGGGACCATTTCAGCCCACATACCTGTGAGATCATATAGAAGGTTAAGGCTGCTGTATTTCTTATGAATTGCAATAAACTTGTTTAATTTCTTTTTCATCATTGAGTCCAATAGGCTTTACCTCAGATTTGTGTCCAACAACCTTGCCAATGAAATCACTTGAAACACGAAGATCGTGTTGAAGTATGTTTCGGTCTCTACTTCCTGATGATAGTATGCGCGAATTCCACGCCAAGATTCCGGCTCTTGTTTGATGGCCACCAAAAGTTCTTACCCTTTTGCACTGTGTACCATCCCATACCTGTGAAATAGGCCAAAAGTGCTCAATAAAAATCTTGTTTTTCAAATAAATGTCATATGCAGAAAACATAATGAGTCAAACAGCTACCTGAACTTGACCAAGAGTTGTACCAATTGATATATATGAACCTTCCCGGGTCCATTGGACAGAACACACACTGTCACTAGGCCCCAAGTCACACAATTTTGTTACCTGAAAACAAGATCATGTTGAATTTAGCAAACCTCAACAGTAACTAATAAGAATTAGGGATACCATTGTAAAAGATTTTGCGATAACCCAGCCCTTGTATTTGTTATAACTATACTAGTTTCAAACTTACTTTGCTATTTGATGCTGTCCATAGATAAACACAAGTGCCCAACCCAACAGCAAGTACATTTTGGGACGACCAATCCACCAGGTTCAAATAGAAGTCATCTTGAAGAGATGGAGCATCCAAAACCTGCAACCATTGACTTTCAATTACCAACCATGTTTTAAGTTTTCTCTACCAACATATTTATGCTGCCTATTTCATCTGTAAGATTCACAAGGTTCTAATTTCATCTTGTAGATCTCTCCAAAACAGATTTTCCTCTTAACCATACACACTTTTAGTACATATAACACAAAGATCTAATTTCATCTTCAAATTGATGCTTAAATCCTTAACTGAAATTAACATAAAAGCAGTAGCAGATATCATAAAAATCAACAGGCCTCACTTACCTTGTGTGGTGTTTTAGGAACTTTTCTTGGCAGCTTAGGCGGTGTAGAGGTCTCACTAGAGAAGCCACTATCATGCCCCAAAATTGAAGGCGAGTAAGGAGAATTAGGCCCAGGAGAATGGTCGGTTTTAAACCTCAACATATTCTTGCTAGGACTCAATGGCGAGCCTTTACCTGCAGGAGAAGAAACAGAACCAAAATCAGCCCCAAAAAGCTCAGACTTTAACAATCTATTATAAGCCTCATTCCCTCCTTCTTTAACAGGCGATCCTTTCTCAATCAGCTCAAAAGTATGCAATCTTGAAGAAGATCTGCACGGAATGAATCTATCACTGCAAGTTGATGATCTTGATGAAGGTGATGATAGGTTTGATATTGTGCGAAAAGAACCCGAAAAATCAAGTCTCAGAGAAGTCTCATTCATTCCGGCTGGGAGATTAAGCCCGGTTTTTTTTGTTTGAGGAGAATCCATTTCTGTGGGCTTTTTGGATACTTTCTCTTGATTCTTGGGGTTGATAGAGGAAGTGGGTATGTTTGTTTCTTGAGAAAATGAGAGGTAGAAGATGGGAAAAGGCCTCTCTCTGCAAGCAAAGAGAGGGCTTTTCAAGAGAGCTTGGTTTTGTAAAGAGCAAGATTTGCAACGGTCAAATTTTGTGAATGGTATGGTAGGGCATAATAGGAGCGGTCTTTTTATACATTTGAAAAAGGAAAGCTTTGTATTTGTTTTGTGCCTGAATTACATTTCCCACCCAAAAGTTTCAAAATAGCCTTTTTCTACCCAAAGTTTATATTTCGTTTATTATCCGGAATACACTTTCTGATTCTTCGGCCACGGAGAGCAAACTATGTCCAGACTGTTAAGACTTTTGAAGATGTGATGTTGGTGAATCTTTTGATGGTGACAGGTTAGATTTTGGTGTCAGGATTGGCAAAAATCTGACTTGAAAAGGGGAGACTACGCGTTCCACAATCGCTCGATTACTAGTGATTGATGGGGTTGGCAGGAGCAAAGTTTGAAAGGTTTTGGTTAATGATGATTGAGAAAGAAAATGGTGATGGCGTAGGGTCGCAAAGATGCCGGAATAGGCCGTCGATTGGTCAGAATATAAACTTTGGGAGGAAAAGTGATGTTTTGAAACTTTTTTGGTGGGAAAGTCATTAAGGCAAACCTTGGGTGGGAAAAAGTAGTTTACTCTTGTTTTGTTATGTACAATTATATCCTAACGGTCGATTTCATAAATCAAAGCTGTCAGTTGGTTTATTTTTGCCAAGTAATGTAAAATCGAAAATAGCCGTTGGCTATAATATAATTCACCATCTTATTTACTTATTATTATTTTAATGCAGTTGGATAGATGTCTCTGAAAACATCACATATTATATTTGTATATTATTTGACGGTTCCATTTAGTATTCATTTAATTCTTTATTACTCATGATTTTTCCTGCTTCTGGCTTCCATTTGGACGATATTTTTATATGTCAAAATCATAAACAAACATCAGATAACCCACTTCATCCAGAGGTTTGAGTGAGAACTACAGAAGTGGCAGCCATCTATCTATTTATAAAAGCTAAAATAGTTTCCAAATTATATCATCAGAATGTTAGCGAAGGCAATGGCAGCAATCTGAATGAGCTGCTGGGGAATCCAATTTTTGTGGTCTTAAATATAACTAATTTTAATTGCTATCTCATGTCACAAGATGATTTACAAATGGGAGAGCAACTGATTATACTGTATACCGCAGCTGATAACTACGAAGCCAGTCCTCACCCTTCTCATAATAATCCATTCTACTAAATGTTTGTTCTCTGAACTGCAACTTAGCAGCATATAAAGAAGCACCCCGCCATGCATCAAGAACTGGATCTAATGCTCTAACCACGTTTATGGGTGCCCCACAAGGTCGAATCATTCGAATTCCTGCTTCTAAGCGCTCGCTCATACCAGGGAAAAGACAACATCCACCAGTCATGAAAATTGAACTTGTCAATCTCTGTTCCAGATCTTCGTCCTTCGATGGTAATCTTCTTATTGATACCCCTGCCATCTCATCTAACCCTACCTGGTCAATTCCAACCAAATTGGGATGAAATAAAATTTCAGGGCAGCGAAACCTTTCAACCCCAAGAACAATTTGGAAATCTTCCTTGGTAAGAGGACGGAGCCATGGTGCCTCAGCAGCAGATTGTGGAGGTACTAATTCTTGCTTGGGAACAAATGTTGGGTCTATCTCCTGCCACATTGAAGATTGATGATTATAAAACAACCATTATTGGTATTGAAAAATTAAGACAAAAAATATGTCAAAAAACTCAGAGCTCCTCATTACATATTAGGATAAAACTGACCTGCAGCCTAGAAGAGATGCGGGACAGCTCAGCTTCATCTGCTTCTGCTCCCTCGTCATCATCGTCATTATCTTTGCTCATCAGTTTGTAGAGTTGCCAATCTTCATCTTTTGCACCAAAAGTGTCCTCACCCTTCCCTCTATCAAAGGCTGCCGTTGTTAAGAGGCGCATCCTTTCCCTCTGGGCAGCATTCAATCTCTCACCACGGCCCACCCCTCCAGATGTATTATTTCCATTTGTGTGGCTCCCATTGGTCTTAAGTCGTTTTCGCTGGTCAATTCTCTCAGAAAGCTCTTTGTACTTAACCCGCATTTGCTCAGCATAAAGTTCTGGGTTTTCTCTACATTAAAAAGAAAGAGACAAGTTATTATTATTATTATTATTTTGGGGACAGGGGGCTTGGTGTGAGGTGTGAACATGAGATTGGCACATACAATCGTCTTTCTTCATCTTCTTGATTTTTTCTTTCTCGTTCTAATCCCTCCTCAACACGTTTCTGTTTAGCTCGCTGGCGCCCCTCAGTTGTGGTTTTAAGAAAAATCTGTCTCCTCTTCTCCTTAAGCTGTAAAGAGACCATAGCCAAAAGTAATTTTATTACTGAGGAGAAAATTGTGGTTCTTTGCAAATGTGCACTAATGCAAACTCATATTAAGCTGCATCCTAAACACTTCATAATAAAAACCTATTGCAACGTTTATGAGCTTTTTCTTCATTTTCTTTAGTTTTGGTTCTTTGGGATTGAGTACCTGCTCAGGGGTCAGCATGTTGTCAGGAATTTGAATAAGGGGATACTTTTCATTCATAGAACCTTCTGTCTTCTCCTCAACTTCAGCTTGTTCACTCTTTGGTTCACCTTTAGCTTTTCGTAACGATTGTGTTACTTTTGCAAGGGAAGATTCTATTTCCTGCTTGGAGACATAGCCAGTGGTTGAAAGGAATGATGGAATGTCATTCGCTTCCACTTGTTCGAGTTGCTGTAAAAGAAACTCCAAACCATGCAATTCATTTTCCAGTTCATTTATCCGAGAAGACCTCTTTGCTTCAGCCATCTCTCGCAAGCGTTGCCCTTGTCTCCCTTTGATAGCTGCCTTTCTTGCAATCTCTTCTTCTGAAGGAGGTTCCTCAGTTGGTGGTGGAACCCATGGGAGCTGCCAACACCTGGTTTTATCCCCAGCTTCTTTGGTCCCTTTCTGTCAAAATAATTGCATCAGTTATCTTCACATGTTGAAGGAAAGAGTGGAAGGCGAGAAGAACCAAGGACATTA
Source organism: Toxicodendron radicans (assembly GCA_009867345.2). NCBI lineage: Eukaryota > Viridiplantae > Streptophyta > Magnoliopsida > Sapindales > Anacardiaceae > Toxicodendron > Toxicodendron radicans. The sequence goes on from WYDK02000008.1 coordinate 2,586,944, forward strand.
CGTGAAATAGTCGAACTTCTGAAAAATAATCTGGTGCAATGTAACAATGCTCCATTTTCAGGTCTTCAACCTTCTCCCATGTAAGCCTAGCCCTATTTAAGCGTTTCAAAAGACACAATCAAAAGCTTTGTATGAGTCAGTTCAAAATAATCAATGCCAGACCAAGCTGAATTTATACTCACATATGATGAGGGTATTTAAGAGAAAGAAGTTGTTTCAAGTAATCAGTGACATGGTATCCACCAATATTAGTTCGGCAGGAACCTTTGTAAACAGGCTCTCCTCCAACAAACTGTGAGTCAAGGAGATATGTATTACTACATCAAAGTTCAATTGTGACAATATTCTATAATTTTAGTTACAATCTATTCTTGAAACACATACATAAACTGTACTGCAATATTGGACCCAAAAAGTAACAAAAGGGTTCCGGAATAAACTTATTATTGTTAATTACACACTACAAACATAGTTAGCAGTGGTAAAAAATTCTATTAACAAGGTTACTTACACTAATGGACATGTTGACATATATGTACATACGCAGAAGTGAGCATGAATGAGGAGGGAATCATATATTAGAAGTTCAACCTTGCTAGGTACACCCAGATCAAACCTCTAAAAGGATTCACAAAAATGAAACAAAATCAAGATGCTATGACTTTAACAATGATGATGCAAAATGAGACTTAATAGAGAAAGATCCAAGCACCATCCGATTCATAATATCATTTATATCATGACAAGCAGCTCTACATGCTCCTCGATAGAATTAAACACCAACCACCTGCACCTTGCAAACAAATTCATATACACAAATATCAGATATTGATGTTAAGGGACTTACTGGAATAACATGAGTCGTGGAAAATCCTGGACAGAAAGCAAGACCATCTTGACCACAAATCCCATGTTGCTGATTGTACTTATAGCTGAAAGCCGCATCAACACCAAATGCTGTGATCACATGTAGACAATACAAAATTAGAAATAGATTAGACTTACGGTATTCGATCCCACAATTCTGAAGGAAGAATATAAGTAGAAAAGGGAACATTTACAACCACCGCGCCAATCATTAGTTGTTGCTCCAACAAGCTATGGATTATTGATGCACTAAATACATCTGAATCCTGATCTGACAGAAGTTTCATAAATAAGAAAGTTTTGATGTCTTACCTACTGATGGAACTCCATAAGTTTCAAAAAGAAGTTCTGCCATTTTACTACGAGAATGAACCGGGTTGCAAACACATTCCGTGATCAGGACTGGATGATCAATCTGTTCTGCCCTCAAATGAACATAAATCAAGAAAAAGGTCAAGTTAACAGATAAGGTAAGCAGAAATCTTAGATACACAGGACAGTCTAAAACAGAAAATTAAAGAGTATAGAATCATATATCATGCATGCAAATAACAGAAATTTCACAATCTTAACTAGCCTGTTGACAAATTGACAAACCAAGATTACATATCACTCCCATCCCATGTGATCCCTAAATGCCGATACAATCTAATACCTGATCCACTTCAATGAATTACTTAGCATTGCAAACAACCAAAAAAAACACTCACAAAAATCAATAGAAATCCGCAACAAAAAGATAGCTCAACACGCATCAAGGTAGACTTAAGAACTGGGTGTAAAATTAAGCCCTTTAGAATGAAAGCATCAAATACATGCATATGAACTTCAAACCATGTAAAAAAGAAAAAACAAACTGTCAATTACTTTACCCCTGACCCATTTGCGCCAAGCCGATCAAAGGCAAAGTCTAGAATCTGCAAAATACACGAAACAAACCATATGAAACCACAATTATCTCCAAAACACAAGTGCACATAAGCCAACTAAACATTTGATCAAAGCCATTGAAATTGAAATAACTAAGCAAACGCAAATAACATATAAAACTGGGCATACATATTCCATAATCTCAAACTGATAAACGACGTCGTTGTCAAACGCTGACCGAGGCCCAGAGCGCGTGCAATCAAAGTACTTCAACAATGCAGTGTCATGATCACCAACTATAGTTACAGTTTCGCCCGTAGTCTTGTGGCGCGGTCTTTGAACAATGTTGCGAAAAATAACACGTGGCTCTGTTTCTCCAGCCCAGCTGAGAATGGAATTGAAAGCAATTAAAATATAATTATTAGAATTTAGTAAACAAATGAAGAAGGGTTAAAAAATTAGGGTTTTGAAGATACCCAATACGAAAATAGGAAGCGCCATTGTCGATGACGATTGGAGTTGAGGAAGGAAAGAGATTGTAATCGGTTTGTCTCTTGATTTTCGATATGAAAGGCATTTTTTTTTAGCCTTCTGTCTACGGAAATTTCTCTCTGGCTGTTGAAACAAAGGAGAACGAGGGTTTTGAAACGGTTGTCTTCTTTAGTCTTAAGTTAAAGAGAATGTGTCTCTGTCTCACATGCTGTTGAGAAGATAATCCATCAACCAGTGAAGCTGACCCGGCCGGTTCAATTGACTGAAAAAACATACCCTCTAAAACTGTTTTTTTGTTTTTTTTTTTTGCTAATTATTTTGTTGTCAAGTTATTACAATATGATGTCGTTTAGTTAAATAATTTAAAGTTACTGGTTTTTATATACATAAGAGAGAACGACATTTTGGGAAAACGACACTTTTTCCAATAAGATTTTTAAATATTCTTGTTTTTTTAATTGGGTTTTTTTTTACCAGTTTGAGACTATCTTAACTAATCTCTTTTCAGTAAGACTCTTCATCATAATTTTTGGTAACTAGAGTATTTAGGACAGTTTGTATTCGTGATGGATCCAGAAATTTTTATTAGGGTGGGTCAAGTTTTTTTTAACATTAAAAAAAAAAATTAGGATGAGCCAAAATTTTGAAAGTAATATATCAATACTTTTTTTTTTAATTTGAGAGTGGGCCATGTATACATAGGATCCATCATTGGTTTGTACACACCTCAACTAATTACCGAGATTCTTTAAACATCTTATAAATTCAAAGAATTAAGTAAAGAATATGGTAAGTAGTTCTTAGATTCGAATCCAAAAATCAATGATAGGGAACAAAGGCAACCCTTGCCCTCCTTTGTATTTGACAAAATCATCATCTATCTTCATTTGACGATGAAGTTTAATATCAAAATTTACATGATTTTATGAAACGGATGAGAGATAGATGTAACGGATAATTACAAGAATCTTAGTGACATTTGCTTATATTATACCTAATCCGAGATTATAGAGCCAGATAATAATATCATACACTGTTGAAAGGCCAAGAAATATAGTCCAAATTTGATCGAACTGGGCTAACTATGTTTCATTCTAACACGGCCCATTTGTTCTCATCACTCTTGAAAATGAAATTACAACATTTCTGGAACAACCTGACTTATTTATACACCCAAATTTGACCGTACCCAAGTCAAAATATACTTTACACGTGTACGGTTCTCGGCCACACCCATCTCCAATACTTGCGGCCCCCACCTTCCAATACATAAAAATAGAAGACAAAACGTGTGGTGATTAAAATTGACTCCTTCCCGCCCCTACCACGCGTCTCTTAACTCCAACTTGCAGCATCTTTCCCCATAGTACACATCAAATTCCGCCACGTCTCGTACCACGTAAGCAAAAGTTAACTCAAGTGGTTCCACGTAAGCGAGCTTTAGTAGCTTCCACCACACGTTTGGATAAGCCAAAGAAGCTCCAGCTACTTCCCGAACAAGCTACTGTACTTGAACAGTTGAACTCAAACATTATATAAACCACACTTGTCTTAAAGCTCAACTGTCTTTTCAGTTTAAGTTAAAAGTTTGAATTTTTGTTCGTGGTTTTGTCTTAATGGAGGAGGGATGCGTGACACCGAGGCGCGGCAGATCTATGATACCTGCGACGTTGCAGTGTCCGCCACCGCCGAAGAAGAAGCCGGTTAATTTGAAGCAGCGGGAACCGCCGAAGGAGGGGTATTTTCAGCCGCCTGATCTTGAGGTTCTCTTTGCAATGAAGCCAAGAAGAGAAGCTTGTGCTTAAGGTAAACGTGGCTAACGCATATACTGTTGTAAAAATTTTCTCTTTGTAATTTTGAGGTGTCCCAGAAATGTTTGGCCTGCCTTGAAGGTTGAACTCATTAGAAGTTTTAGATAGTTGTTACTATTTTGGCAGAATCGGGATACCAAGAAGTAGATCGGATGTAGATTTATGAAGTAGAAAGTATTTTTGTCTGCGCAATTTTGCTAAATTCATGGCGTTTGAATATGGGTTCTAATGGTCATTTTTTATTGGAGAAAGAACTAAAAATGGTCTTACATATATTGATTTTTCACTAAGGATTGGAGCATTTTTTTTTTGTTTTTCATAATATAGCATAGATTGATGCTCAGAAAATCTACCGGGACCATTACAAAAAAGCTCAATAAACTGGAAGAGAGAGAAATTAAATTGATGTGTGAGTGGGCAACTGCAAATGCTGCAGGTTTGAGCTCAAGCGAAGTCCGGGCTCCGGGAAACTTTGCTAATTGGGCTGGATATATAGACGTTAAGCCTGAACAGTTATGATCCGAAAACAGATCACAGGGTCCTGGCTGAAGTAAACTTGAGCCCAGTTTGAAATTGCTCGATGAACTTGGAGGAGCCTATTCGTATTGGTGAATGAATAATGCTATTCATATAAAAGTCTCTTGCGAAGATACATATATAAAATGATGCCAAAAAAATGAACAGATGAGTGAATATAAAAGATCAATTTATTAATGAAAAATAGTGTCAATTCGAGAATAATATCACTTCTTTTGTAAATATATCTTTACACAATAAATAAGGTTGAATGTAAGAGGATATAAAAGTCAATGTCACATTACTTTTGTATTAGTATGCACATTACCCTATTATAATACAGTAAATGATTTCTGATAACCTCAAACAGAAAATAAAATTCAATGGTTCTTGAAAGCATTTTAAACCCTGATCAATCTTAGCTCTCTCATCTTAACTGGGTCTATCTAACTACTGATCATTTTCTTTCTTTTATAAAGATAACTTGATTTGAATCATTTCCCTATTTGCTTAATTATACGTCGATTAAAAATCAATGTCTAAACACTTTCAAAGTGTCGCATGTGTAATTAAGTTAATATGTGAACATTTTCCATTCAAGCTATGTATGCAAGTCAAGTTCGTATTTATTAGT
>WYDK02000008.1:2723503-2737449 GCA_009867345.2 Toxicodendron radicans
GAAAAAGAGAAGTGGATAAGTGCACCGACAGGTACATATGCGGACCCAATTGATGCTCTTATCAAATAATTCGTATCTTACTGTAAATCAATTATCATGAATCATCAAACCAAAGATGTGGGTACCATGACCCATATCAATATAGCACAAAACAATTATGCAGATATAAATATATGCCGCAGGTACAACCCTGGGTCCAAAACTGACAACATGGTTGCTTTTCGTGGTGCAAGACCCACACATAAAATATTAAGTTTGATGTAAAATTTCATAGCAAAGCGTGTGGGGGTTGTGCATTTTTATTTTGCTTGTCTAATGTCATAATGTGGACCTTTCCCTGTCATTTCGCTTAATAAATTTGGGATTCCCATCCTTTACCGCCATAGATTGCGGCATTATCATTTATTAAACCTTATTGTGCTGATGGGACTGGGGACTAAATGATAAATAGGTTGGGTTATTATTTTAGTATATAGCACTCAGTTGTAGTAGGTAATCCATGATTGATTGCTTGCATTTCCAAACCTCTAAATGGCTTAAATTTTTTCAGGCTCTAGAATTTTGGATTAGTCCAAACTTGCTGATTTACTACCTTAAACTTTCATATTTTTTGGCAGACTGTTCAGTCATAGATTTCTTAAATGACAAGGAAATCTGGGCTCTAAAATGAAATATTAATTCCCACATATTTGTCAGAGTTAGATTGCATTATTGAAGGCAACGTTATCCACTTAACCTATACAGCATGATCCATGAGATGGTCCAAGTGTAGGGACAACGTTACCCACCCTGTAACAGACGTTAAACCTCGGTATCAAGTATGGGAGTAGTGAGTTATTACATTTGTAGTTGAACTTGGAGCAGCTGCTTTCAAAAATAAATACGAATTTCATTGTATTTGTGAGTACTCACTACTCCAGCTTTAAGGACCCTGAAATGCAATATGAACATCTACTACAGCCACTTATATTGCAGGGTCGTGTCCATTTGTACAACCAGGCAAATAGGGACCCAACCATTAAGAAAACAGCTCCCTTTGCGCTGTGTTTTTGGCATGATGGTTGAAAAGCAATAGTGCTGCTTGATAATAATTTCACAACTATGGTGGAAGGAGACGCATCAAACACGTTAAGTTTAAAAATATCGATGCTTCAACAATCTTATAGGGAAATCCCTAACTAGTTAACTATGTTATTTTGTGAAGCAAACGCCTCTTAAGTGAAAAGTAATCTAGAGCAGGGCTATGGAGTATGGACTAGCACTATCAATCTTTGTTCATATATAAATTCTTGAAGTTAAAAAAACAAGGATAAACTATCAGAAAGGGCATGCTTATATAATGAGATATCTTGTGCATTTCCGAGCAAATGGATACGCCTCAGAAATAACAATATTTACAGATATAGCATTTTAATCTGGTTCGGTCATGTTAATTGTTAGATAGATCCCCTAAACTGCAGCCAAAAGCCAAAACATGACATGAGAAGATATGGCAAGGAGGAACCAGGAGATAAAAGCCAAAATTACAGAAATTTGGAATCTGTTGCATGAGAAATTGGGTGGTGACTTGCAGTAATTCAAAGTTAGGTCTTTTGTATACAGAACTGTGACCCCAGCTGCCGAGCATGCACCTGCAAGTGATAGAATTGCTGTCACCTGCATTTTAAATATTGATAGTATATTAGTTAAGTTTTAGATGAAATCAAATGGATAATTTCAACATACAAACATTACATGAGATCAGATTTGTAGCTTTATAAAAGCAACATGGACTAGTATATATTTCCATTTTTGAAACATTATATATGATGCAGAAATGTGGTCAGAAATCGTTCATGTGTGAAACAACAAAATCAGCTTGAATATTTCCTTTTCCTTCTTAATGGGGAAGTATGATGATGGAAACATTTGCTTGATTTAGAATGTCAGGTTAGACTAAAGATTATATACATGGCAGATATCTTAGACCAAGATTGCCAAGGTATTACATTGACCAACCATATATCTCTGAGGAAAGAAAAATGGCCAAGAAACAGTTCTGAGCAAGTTAAATCTCACCTTAAAGCTCTCTATGTTAGCAAGTAGCAAAATTTCATTTCCACGGAGGAATGGAAAAACTGCACAGCCATACAGTAGCCTTGATGTGGTCACAAAATCAGACTCTGGGCACACCTACTGGCACAAAGCCACTACCTAAAAGTTTTCTTCTAATCTCTTCAATCTTTAAAGGAACAAAGGCGAAGAACAAGATAAAGGTAAAGATATAGCTGCATCTTAATATACTGTAGCCTGATAAGCTGAACGCCAAGAAACTGATTCATGTAACTATTCCAAAAATCCTTGCTCCTATTCAAGGTACAACTGAAAAGATAAATGAAAATAACATTTTGATTTGTACAATTCATTGCTATGGTCGGGTTTGAGTTTAGTAGGCCATCCTATTATCAACTAGAATCCGGATATCATTCTTTTGTTTGAAAACAAACATTTTGTAGATAGTTTTCAGAATTGAAAACTAGCATAAAATCTAGAGATGATAAAATTTTTTACTAATATTTTCTATAAGACTTGCTTCAACATTATATTCAAAATTCCAAATTGTTCTAAAATTTGAAAATTGTTTTGTATCACAAAGTAAATGTCCCCTTAGTCCCAATTTATCATTCAAAAAAGGTCCCTTTTCTTCAGAGCCTTTATATATTGTCAAAGCCTACATATTGTAGATAACTATAACAAATTTATTTCTTTTTCTATTTGTTTTCATGTATCTACAGTCTCCAGCCTGTCAAAAATGAACTTAGAATATGCCTCGTGATTCGGAGAAGTAAAGCTCATGCATCTCTAGAATCATAATTTAGTTTAGGAAACTTACCCAGTCACCAACAACAAATAGGCTCACTAAGATGGGGTTTCGCAGGTTTTTCTTTGATCTCAAAGCATGCAAATCAAGACAAGCTAGTCCAAAACTCCACAGAACTTGAAGTCCCATTGATGCAATTAGGTAGCTGAATCCGATAAACACAAATCAGAACTTAAATAAGTGGCAATTTAGCCACATATATAAAAACAGATAATAATCCTATTAGTTAAAAAAAGCACACATGCACCAATTTGTATTCATGCAAGCACAGCACAACTGCACCTGGACATGTAAGTTCATGTCAACCATACCCTCCAAATTGATCTGTCACCTGGTAATGTAAGTTAATAGGCAGACATAATCCTCCAATACATGGTCACCTGGACATTCAAGCTCATGGCCCCATGCATTATACATGGACACAATTTATGAGCACATTCCTGATTCCTAAAACCCTCTGCTCACTGTTGCTTGCCTAGATTACTGATGCAAAGTTGACAATATGTTTTTTGGCGTCTACAATCTAGTTCCTAGGCTTCTCATAACTATGGTGAAAAGTATGCTCAAGTTAGGAGAAACACTAATACTTCACAGCAAAAACGAAATACAAAATGTACTCACTGATTTCTCTCATCAAATGATAGTGGGGCAACAAGAACCACATGAGCTCTTATTTTATTTCATCATGCTTCTTAGTTGAGGAAAGCACTAGTATAGGCGATTGAGACATAAGGGAAGTGGAAATTACTGAGGTACTCTAGGATACCTCTCCAGAGGGAAAAGGAACAAGAGACTGAGAGAGCATCAGAGCAACCACTGGCTTAGAATGTCTTTGCAATCTTCTCTCCATTTCAAATGGTTTTTACCGAGTGCATTCTTCCAAGTTCAGATGTTTAAACATTCTAGTCCTCAATTCTTAGCTGAGTCATTGTCAAACTTATGCTATATTCTTCGGCTCCACCGAAGTCTCTTGATTCCCCAAACTCACATGTATCTCCCGAAGTTACCAACCCCTACCCTAATCCACCCTGGTCATAAAGGCAAATTAATATAAACCAATTACCCTAAATTTCCCCTACAATTATCTTTCACTCTTAATCAGCGCAGGTAAATTGTAAAACTTTCCCGATATAACTTTCTCTAGGTTTAATCCGAAGTCATTTACACATTCAGACCCAAACACACATCATTAGCAACTAATTCATTGCCAACACAGAAACAAGACAAAGAAGTAAAGGAATGAAGCTAAACCCAAATGAAAACAAGGTACAAGAACCAAACTTTCATTTGAAAAACAATCAATCTCACCAGTAAAACAAAATTACAGCAGTACCAGAAGAAATAAATGAAAATACCAGAAAGCAGTAGAATTGTAGAAGCCATGAGCTGAAAGCATCACCCCAACCGAAGCTGCGGCAAAAAGACACTGCCCCATTCGCAACATCAAACCACTCACCTGCCCTGGACACCCAAACAACATCTCGCTCTTTCAGAAAAAAAAATACAATCTTGCCCTCTCTCTCTATCAAATTTATACCTCTCTGTGTTTGCTCAAAGGACCCAATTCTCTTCTGAAACTGAGAGAGAATGGGGCCAAGAGATCAATCAATGCCTAGATTTCAGGAGATTCTCATGAATCCAACAACTTTGCAATGAAGCTAAAGAACCTTTATTTGAGGAATAAAGAAATATTCTTTAGCTTTCTGGGCTCTAATTCTAATTCTAATTCTTCCCTAAACAATCTTTTATTCTTTTACTCCAAACAAAGACTGGCAAACCTTGTTTAACTTTTCTGAAAAACTATTATAACATTAACTTTAACATTAACATGGTGTTCATCATTTTGTTTCCTGCTTTCCATTATATAGGTGAAAAAACAAAAAGAAAAAGTTGACTTGAGGTTGAAGATCAGTTTCAACCATACGAAACTGCTGTCAAATAAGCTGACATGTCATCATCTTAGTGGTCACTTAACACAAATTACCAAAATCACTGTAGAGAATACAATGCTGTAAAAGATGGACTAATTTGAAAAGATAACCATTACTTTCATTAAAATAACCATCAAACTTCAAAACTAACCAGAGTGACTATTTTGACCTTGGCTCTTTTGAAAAACAATTAATCATCAGTCAACCAAAAATCACACGTTTTTAAAGAAGCTGACGTGTCATCATCACAATCAACAGATAATGCAAAGTACTTAAACCCTCTAAAACCCTAGTTTTTGCAAAACCCTGCTAGAAATTTATTTTTTCTTCACTGCAACTCAATGGCTTTCAGTGCATTTATTCGTAAATCGGCCTCTTCTTTGGCTCCAATGGCTAACCGGTTCATTCGAGTTAACAGAAGTTGCCATTCTGCCATCTTCACTGCCTCTAATAATCTGTGTCAGAAGCCAACTTTGAGCCCTTTTGTGCCGCAACTTCACTTCTCTTCGGATGCTGTGACTAAAAAGCCGAGTTCTGATGAGTCTCTGCTAGGGGTTATTGATTTTGAAATCAAGTGTGCTAAGGAGAGTGATGATCATGATCGGGTAATGAAAAAAATTGTTTTTCCTTTTTTTTTTTTTTTTGGGTGGTTGGTTTATGGCTGTATGTTTGCTATAAAACCCTGGAAAGTTGAAAGAAATTTGGGTGGTTTTATTTTATTTTTTATTTAAAATGATAAAAAAGCTTGGTTTGGTTTGCTGAGTTTCTGTTTGCTTATATTTTGGTTGTTGAGAAGATTGAGGGAAAGTGAAGAAAATCAAGGGTTTTTGTTTATTGTTTCAGAATAAAATACTCTTGTTTTTGTTGAGCGAAGATGAGTTTAGTTTGGCATTCAGAATTTTGATTTCTTTTGTTTTACCAAGTGTTTTAAGCTAGTGGAAAGGATGGAAAATAGAAGGGAATTAAGTTCTGGATGTCAATGTTTCCTTACAGAGAATAATATGCTCATCCTGATTAATTACCTGTTGGGCTGTAACTTTTCTTTAATGGATTACTAGTAGATTATATTAAGAACAGACTTGCGATTTTGAGGTCTCTCTCCTGGTCTGAAGCATCAAGATTTGGATGATGGTTTTCATGATGCCTACATGTTAGTGTTGATTAAAAAAATCCCATTGATGGAAGTTATTAGATATGTATGTTTCTGCCATAAGAGGGCAAAGATAAAGATTTATTTATTACTATGTCCTAACAACTCAATAACTTTGGTAAATTCTTTTGTTTTGATGAATAGGTGGAAGAGACTCCAAGCAGCTTCCCTTTCAAAATTGAGGATGATCCTGGACAATGGAGCGTAATATTGACGAGAGATTTTCAGGGTGAACTTGTAAAAGTTGAAGTTCTTATGCCTGATCTTGTTACTGGTCAACAACCTGAGGCTGTTGATGATGATGATGATGATGGTGTGGAAAGACCCAGTCGACCTAGCCTCCCACTAGTTGTTACCGTCTCTAAGAGTAGTGGAACCTCACTTGAGTTTAATTGTGTTGCTTACCCTGATGAGATTGCGATTAACAGCATATCAGTTAGGAAATCAGAAAATTCAGAGGATGATATGGCCTACGAGGGGCCTGACTTCCAGTAAGATGCTACTTTGCATGGCTGATTCATTTGTAATCCATCATTTTATTATGTGTATATGTAACATGTTTCACCTGTTCATCTTCCTCAGTGATCTGGATGAGAACTTGAAGAATGCTTTCCACAAGTACTTGGAGATTAGAGGAATAAAGCCTATCTACACAAATTTCATGTTCGAGTACATGATCAATAAAGACAGCCGAGAATACTTGAGGTGGTTGAACAACCTTAAGAACTTCGTTGACGCATAGGCTTTTTGCATCGACAATTTTTATATGGAGGCCAGGTCGAGTGGTGTTAGGATTTTTCTTCGCTTAGTGCGTTTATTTCCATACTACCTCATGCAAGGAATATTAACTTGTGTTGTTAAGCACACAACAGTGTTGTTTGAGTATATGCCCAGAATTGCTATTTAATGCAAGATTTGTTATTAAGAAGAATGCAGTATTCTGTCATACTGTTACTGATGTTTATTCCACATAAACTTTATTCTTTTGGGGTACATCTTTCTCCCAAGTTACAACAGGAAAGACATGCTAAAGCATGGAGTTTCTGTCAACTCTCTTATCTAAAACAATTTTCGGTAATAGTAGCCATTGATGTTCAAAGTGTAGTTTAAGATTTCTAATTGCAAAATGCTATAATACACAGCCCCAGCATACGAAGCAATAGGGTTACACACAAAAAATATAAAAAATCATTCAGTAAACTGCAAAATTTATTATATGTGCCGATAAGAGAATGAGAATGTAAAGTGCCTAAATATAGCTAAGCTGATACAATATGCTTATTGAATGTGGACAGTAAATCTATAAATACAGAATCAGGACTAATATATTTCAGCACCTTATAAAATAATGCTGCTACATGAGTAAAACAAGTAGCAATATCAAGAGCCCATAAAAACTACTAGTATGCGGGATGTAAATCTCAAGTATAAATTTAGGACTCAATAGCTATGTCCTTGTGAATATAATCCACTCCCTTGTCACCATCCACCACTTGTCCACTTCCTTTAAGAATCCTGCAGATGCACAATCCAATAATAAGTAAGACCCTGTACAGACTAATACAAGATTTTCTGATCCTGCACAATCTTCTGGAAATAAATGAACAATATAATACATGATAATTAATAGAATAACAATCCCAAGAGGAAATACTCTAATCAAGAAACCTTATGTGATGGCACTAACATCATAAAGCAAAAAATTCATACCATCTAGTAGTTAACAATCCTTCAACTCCAACTGGACCCCGAGCATGAATCCGGCTTGTGCTTATGCCAACCTAGTCAGATACCAAAGAGAATCAACTATGGGAGAACAGAACTGTTAAGAAATTGATCAAACTTATTGAATAACCTGCTAGATCATATAATACCTCAGCACCAAGGCCAAAACGAGCCCCATCACAAAATCTTGTGCTTGCATTATGGAAAACAGCAGCACTGCCAAATAAACAACAACAAAGTATTATATTGATATTATATTAAATCCTTCTGCCAATCACATGAAAAAACAGAAAACACCAAGGGAAATAAATAATAAGACTGATAAACCAATTTCTTAAAACTAAGAAAATTGAAGTTGGCTCACCTGTCTACTCGGTGTAGAAAAACTTTGGCGGCTTCCTCATCTTCTGCTATGATGCATTCAGTATGACCACTGTGAAATAAAGATAAAAAATGTGGTTACTCATCTCCATGTAAGTTTTTCAAATAGCCATGTGCAAGTTTGAGCCTGGAGAAATAGAGAGAAATATAATGATTCATTAGATCTGAAAGAGAAAAGGAACATACCTCCCATGTTCATGTATATGATCAATGGCTGCATATACATCATCGACAACTTCAATAGTGCATGCCATTGAGTTGTACTCATGATGTAATGAATCTGCCTCTGGAACACTAAGCAAGGTGCTGGCCTTTGGACCACCGAATAAAGTGACGCCTGCAGAAGATGTTCATCAGTACCTTTCGACAAATCTCAGTCTAATGGTTATCAGCACAAGAAATTAAAACTTTTTGCATGTGAAGCCATACCTTCGGTGCGAAGTTTAACAATAAGGTCATTGAGCCCATCAGTTGACACCAAATCCTTGTGAACAAGAAGTGTTTCCTGGTAACATAAAAAAAGGATGGAGCACTGAGAGGTTGACATTTTGAGACAAAAACATTGACACCAGATCTAAACTTGAACTAATACTATAAAGAGCATATAAAAAATAATAGCGGCCGATAAACAAAACAAATTACCATTGCATTACAGGCTGCAGGGTAATCTATTTTTGCATCCAAAACTATTTGCTTCACCATCTCCATATTAGCAGATTTATCAACATATACATGGCAAATTCCATCTGAGTGGCAAAATTGCATCTTTAGTTGATTCCTATTGAGCAACTATATATTCAATGAATTACATTCAATGGATTATATATCTCACCAGCATGGCCTAGAACGGGAATTTTAGTTGATCCCTTGATTTCAGTAACAAGTCTGTTGCTTCCTCTTGGGATTACAAGGTCAATCACATCATCAAGCTGGCACATAAAGGAAGACACTGAGTTAACTTATAGGTATCGACTATCATTCTCAAAATTGACGTGCTTTAATCAAAACAAATCCATCCACCTTAAGCAGATCAGGAATCTCATCTCTTGAAGTCACGAGTCCAATCAGTCTTCCACCAACTATTTCTGGGATGGCTTCAGTGATAATCTATAACATGAATGACAGAACTTTAGATATGATTTCACTCGGTATATTGCATGGCAATCATTTAACTCTAAGATATCAAACCTTATGCAATATTTCATTTGATTGCTTGGCCTCTTTTCCTCCTTTCAGTAAAAGCCCATTCCCACTTCGGATTGCCAATGAAGCTATCTATTAAAATCATGAGAAAAAAGTAATGGTATTATAAAGAATAAATAAAGCGGAAAATACAAAGCAGATAAAAAAACATTGGTAATAAAGGATATATGTAATAATGGATCACATTTACCTGTACTAGTGCATCAGGTCGAGACTCAAAAACAATCAGGAGAACACCCAAGGGACATGAAGTTTTCTCCAAGATAAGTCCATCTGCAAGCTGATGCAAAATCCGTCAGAAGCATCTCAGATTAACATGCAATACACAGGATATATTGATAGTCCAGAAGATCTCTATACAATTAGTCCAAGACGTAATAACCATTTTTCTTTTATAGCCAATGAACAGTTTCAGGTAGAGACTGCAGTTTATGTCTCAAAATTTCCCGATTAGACTTAACAAGTTGTTTACTAAGTGCAGAAGTCAAGATTTGAAGCAAATACTTTCCATCAATTGGAAAATCATCACAGCACTATAGACCTATAATTAATATATTTGAAAGTGTATTTTCTTTACCTGGGTTCTCTTCAATATATGACCAATTGGGTCTTCCATGTTTGCAAGCACACGAATATTCTTTGCGAGGCTTAAAATCTGTCAAGTACAGTACACTTCAGTCAAAACATAATTTGTGCAATTTGAGAAATAGAGAAAATTTTCAAATTAACATCAGACATAGCATAGGGAATTAGTTTAAAATTAAAAAAAAAAAAATTGACAGAATAAAAGGCAATAAGCAGCAACAAAAATTAGAAATAGCAAATATATCAGCAATTTCTTGCCTTCTCTGGCTTCAGAGCCAGGCGAGATATCAAGGATTTATCATATCCAGCCTCTTGTGCAGCTGCAACATCAGCATCATTTTCAGCCATGATCTTGCTTTCATTAGCTTCCAAGGCATCAGCTATATCCAGCAAAATCTTTTTCCTCTCTTCCGAAGACAAGGCCTGTAGAGTATTACACAGTAATTAGTGTTGCAAACCAAGAGCATAAGTCTTGCACCAAGTTATAAGGGTGGAAGATACTGCCCTCTCTACTTGCAGAAGAAATGTGAGATTTCCAATTAACATAAACTTATCAAACTTCTCAAGCATAATGCAAATCGATGTTACCTGGAGTCGTCTAGAACAATCCCTCGCTGCAACTGCCATCTGACGAGCACCGACTTCATTGTCTCCAACCAACAAATGTGCATCTTGGTGGAAAAGGGTACCGATAGCCTCTCCTTGCAGAACTTTGATTATGTTTTCAGCAGAAAACCCGCTTCAAAAGAAATATAAGGAAATTATTGCACTATCATGCACTAGCTAACTTGTAGAAACCTGTAAGTAAATCATTACATAATGTATGGAGCCTGTAAAGTGCATCCACGTGGTAAATATCAACAATATCAACCAAATAATTGTCACTCTGGTTCCTTAATTTGCAAACGACGAAGTTTTGAAGTATATTTTAGGATATAAGAGGGCAGTAATTGAGTATACCTGGTGATAACCACAGGGATGCCAGCATAAGCTGCATTGACAGCAGCTTTTACCTTGGCAGTCATGCCTCCTCTTCCCACTCTAGACTTGTCTCCAAAAGTTATTTCGCTCTGATGCTTTTCCTTAATGTATGTCTGAATGAGCTCTGACTGTGGGTCATCCGGGGGGCCACTGTAAAGACCCTCTACATCACTCAATAGAACAAGAAGATCAGCTTTCAACTCCAAAGCCAGTAGGGCAGCTAAGCTATCATTATCCCAGAATATACCAGAAGAGTCCTGCAACGAGTGCAAATCATCAGAACTGGAACAATAGCAAATGCATCAATTAAGGAATTAGCAGAAAGTAGAAAAGAATAAAACAGTATAAGTCCTCTTTAAAGTTATGAAAGAGATATCTAAGAACCTACTAATAATCTAAAGGTAGCCTCATAAAAGATTATATAGTTCTTCAGGAAGGAACTTCTCAGTAAAGTTTCTACCATTTATTGGTTTGTTCACAAACTAGAACAAAGCACCCCAACATTTAATATCAACAACCAATTGAAACTTCCCAAAAAGTGATCGCAAATACAAATCAGTTTCACTTTTAGGTTAAATGCTAGTTCATTGCATGAATAACAACATTTTTCTTTATTCTATGAAAAACAGAGAATTATCTTCCTTTAGCTTTCCCCTCTCTAAACGGGGAACGTCAGAATCCACTTATCAGGACTTCTTTTTCCATAATAGCCAAAGGATTATTGAGTACTACATTAGAGAACCTCTGTTTCTCGGTTTATTAGAATGAGAAAGATCATATCAATTTGTATATTAGATTAGATTACAAAAATAAAGTTTAAGCATTAAGAAAAGAGGAATCCTAGTCATTAACTAAATGAAATATTCCCACAATGAACAGCAAATAAAGAAGAGTAACATGCCTCGTATGGAGCTTTCCTTGTACTGACAGCATCATTTTCATTAAATACAGGAATAACCGTCAGAGATAACAAAGATTTCACAGTTTCATTAAGTTGCCTTCTGAAATCTTTATCCCTAAAGTCATTATCTGTCACAAGAAGTTGTGCAGATGTCATATCCAGCTGCAATAAAAAAAAACCAACCTACATAATTAGATCAAAAGTCCAAGAAACAATTAATTAGGATGTAACATAGTTGCAAAACAGAGAAAAAGTATATAAATCTCTTAAGGACCTCACTAAATAATGTGTCGTATAGAGCCATGATACTATTTTGGCCAACAGCTGCACAGGCCTTCCCATCAAGCTCAACTTGTGGTTTTTGAAGATCAGCAAAACTATAAGAGATGAAAAGCTATTGCATCATAAGCATGTCACTAAATTCACAATATACTTAAGCAAAATACTAATTTTGTGAAGAGACAACACTGCCAGCAATGTTGAAATTCAAAAGCCTCTAAGTCATTTATCAACATGTTTATGAAAGAACGTTAAAGAGGAATAAATGAAGACCTGCTGTTTATTAGTTTTCTGTATTTAAGCCTCTGGCGACCCAGGCCAACAGCACCTGACGACACCAAAATAATCTCATATCCTTGTGAGTTCAACTCTTTAATCTGCAGTTTCGTTTGGAGTTATAAAACAAAAATACCCGAATCTCAAGATTGATAAACAAAGAACAAAAATCTACAATCTTACTTGCTCACAAAGAGCTCCTAGTCTTCCGAGCGCTAATCTTCCATCACTTCGTGTAACAACAGCAGTTCCAACCTTCAATAAATTGAATAAAAAAGCTAGTTAACATTTTAATAAACAAAAGCATACCATCCATACAAATTATTTTATTGTAGTATACTGTTTATCCTTGTTAAAAAAAAAATTTATTTTTTTTTACTACACTCTTTCATTCATTATATATCATTTCTGTCGCATTAGATTGAATATAATGCAATATGCATGTGAAGATAAAGATGTCATTAACATACAGGAATTATGAAACTAACCCTTAGACTTATGATACACGATCTTGAAACTTTCGTTAAAAACAAGCCAACCAAATGCATTTTCTCAACATATTTTACATCACTCATATGAATCGGCAGTTGAGCTTGAAAAATAAACACAATACTGATCTCATTATGAAGATCAAAAGCACTGACGCGATTCAAATTCGATGCATGGAAAAAAAATGAAACGTCAATCCGGAATCTTCCCTATGATGAACCAAAGGTCCCACTAACATAACTAAAAGTTTTACCATTAACAAAAGTTTGCTTTTTCCCTGAAGCTGATGTGCATTAATAATGCAATGAAAAAACACGAAAGAATGAGAATAATTTACACACCTTTACAACAATACGCTTAACATCTTTGACAAAAACTCGAGAGGAATCCATGTTTTCAGTGTTGTCCATGTCTAGAGAATAACCGTTCCAACTCATGGCGGATACAAGAGGAGTCGGCATTCAGGTAGGTTTTTTTTTTTTAAGATTAGGGAGCCTTTTAAGATTTAAGTAAATCAACCACGAAGATGCCGGGTGATCATTCACCTGAAAAACAAGTACAAACGGACAACGTGGTGGGTTCAAACTTCTTTTTGCTCCGAATAAGAGAATGCCACGTAAGGGGAGCAAGTGAAATAGACTGAAGAATGTGGAATTCAATGATTGGTTAAGCGTAAGTAAACTAAACCGGAGGCCGTGGCCAGGACAGAGTTTTGAAAATTTGGAATGATACGCGGCGTCTGTAGAATGCAGATGTAGTTTTGGGGAAACACGACAAAAAGGTTTGGAATTATTTAAAGAAGAAGTTGAGATCCGTGTTGTGCGGCTGGTCAGAGGATTGTATATTGTTTTTTTAAGTGACACATGGGTTTTCGGAGACAAGTGTTATTAAGGAGGAGTTCTTCTTCGTTAGATAATTAATCGATAAAAATTCTATCAATCAATCATGCTGCTGTGATTGTGATTGAATGGTTTTGTGATTAACGTGATTGAATTTTATTGAATGATTGAAGAGTTTAATATTGTCAGACAAGTTAGTGGAGTAGAACTTTGCTAGGCAATTTGTTAGCTAAATCTGGTTTTGTGGACACAATTATCGTTTCAGACTCCATTATTGTAACCTCATCGACCATATTCATGTTTAAAATTATTAATAATCTATCACTAGGGATAAGCTTAAGATAAT
>WYDK02000008.1:2995125-3005200 GCA_009867345.2 Toxicodendron radicans
GTAATCTGATTACCTCCAAAACATATGGTATTATGAGATTACTTGGTAATCTTCTTTGAAGTTACAATTTTGTCCCTTATTAATAAAAATTTAGGACAAAAATACCCTTACTACTTAAACAAACTACAATATTTTTTTTTTACAATTACATCCTAAACTATTTATAATTTTGGACAAAAATGCCCTTAATATAAAATCATTTTATCTTTTCCACCCACAACCACCATTGCCATCGCCACCGCCACTGCCACCGTCACTGTCGCCTGTGGCTACCGCCCGTTGGAGAAAAATGTCGTCTGACACTCGCTAGACGTCGATCTGGCCAGAAACGGCCAGATCTAGCTTGACAGCCACGATATAATCGTCGTTCGTTAACAGCGGCCATATCATGGTCGTTAACAACGACCACGATCTGACCGTCAACGACAACTAGATTTTGGCCATCAAAAAGGGCCAGGTCGTTATGGCCTGAAAACGGCATATCTGGTGGTGGGGGTGTCTTTGCCATATTTTAAACTTTTGTTGGCTGGGGTGGTTTTGTTAAATTTGAAATGTATGGGGTTTAGGAAATAATTTTAAAATATAATAATTAATATAATATTATATTAATATTTTAAAATGAGGACAATTTAGTAATTTACATAATATTCTCATCAATTTATCCTTCCAACCAAACATATCAATTAAACATACCCACCAATTTATTTCAACCAAACCAAACACATTTTCCTAACATTCCCAGTAATCTTTAAAGGTAATTTATCTTTCCATTACTATAACATTCCCAGTAATACAACATTTCCTGAACCAAACGCCCCCTAAAAAAAAATGTAACTTCAAAGATTAATTAGGGTTTAATCAAAGAGAAACATTTGCATGTGTGTATATATGAATGAAAGAAAGCTCGAAATGAATTGGATTAAATTCTTTGGTCCCTTGTCATAAATTCCAATAAATATAGCATAAGATTTGATAAGATTTTGTGGTCCATTTTATGACACTAACATTTTAATCCATGGCACCACAACTTGTGACTATCTTCATCCTAATTCTCCCCTTGTGGTCCTCTAACAATACCCACAAAAATTCTGCAATTCCATTCAGTTTAACACTTATCTTAATTAAGAGAGAAAATAATTAAGATAGTTAATATTAATGGAGCAAAAATGGTGTCGGCAGGAAGGCCAGTAGGTTGAGTAGCACCAAAGGGAAGATGTCATGTCCCACGTACAGTTATGTCAAGATTTAATCAACTTTACACTACGATGTATAGAAACTTTCCTTTATGAATAATAGCTTTCATTTGATTATCTTCAACAAATGGTAGGGCAACCTATGGAGGCAAAGGGATCATCGATGGAGGCATGGAGCAATCGAAGGCCAGAGCTCGTACAATTGGGTTTGGTTTGGTGGCATTATTGATTGCTATGGTTAATTTTGATTAGTCTCTCTCTCTCTATTTAAGTAGTTGGTGCAAATTTGGTGATTTGTATTGACCAAATTTGCCAAGAAACTAATAATAATATTATCGATTATGATAATAATGGTGATGATTTGATGATGAACCAATTGATATGGGCCATCAAGAAAAGACACGATGCAGACGATATCTTCGGTTGTTTATGAGCTATATATATACTGTCACCTCACACGTGGGATGAGATGTTGTGGGACATTTCATTATATTTATTATATACAAGGAATGAATTGAAGGATATGTTTCAATTTCACATCATTAATTTCAAGAATTAAATCTTAATCACAAATGATTAATGTTCATATCATATATATTTTAAGGATTTTGAGATTTGTAAATTATTATAATTTGGTATGAGGATACTCTCAAGGTTTTATACTAGTGCCAATCACTATCGGTTAATGAAAACAGGTAGGTAATATTTTTGAGATTAGATTATTAATTAATTAATTAATTAATGGTTAAGCTAATGTAACAACTATAGTTAATCCAAATCCTATCTTGTGTCATGAAGCGATTGGATTACATTTGAGCACAGTACAGAAACCCTGACAATGGAGGTTGGATTCCCATAATCCGGCAGCTTCATTGATAAGAAACATCTTGATAAAACTCCATAATCAAGATTATGATCACAAAGCTGAATTCTGCCCAAATCCCAGAAATCATGGATTATAATCTGTCTCAAAAGTACTAAACCCACCTAAACACATCTAATAATATATACATAGATATATGAATTCTCACTTGCACATTGAAGAATATAGATTAATTAATTCAGTAGCTATGGAGGATGACGAGGTGGGTTTCGAATAAGATGAAGCATAAAGAATGAGGATTAAAAGGGGATTAAGAATAAGAATATATAAATTAATTAGGGTTTGTGAAAGCTTAGTTAATGAATTAATTAAGTGATTGGAGGAGCAAACAAACACATGATGAAGATGATGGGATTCTCACATTAATTAAAAAAATAAAAAAATAAAAAAAGGAAAAGAAGAAGAGGGAAGTTCATAGAGATGATTAATTAATGGGAATGTCTAGTGGGTGGAGAGCTTAATGTCCCAAATGGGGACCATGTGGAAAGAAAATGAACATGGTAGATTTATGATCACACTTTGATATATTAATTAAAATCCGAAACCCTAGTTATAATTGCATGTTACTTCCATTATATTTTGACAACGTGGATGGTGGTTAAGCTAAGCTAAAGCTAATTACCTTATAATTAATTAATTATCTTCTTCCTTCCTCTTCTTCCTCTTCTTCTTCGAAACTTCATATAAATATATATATTTATGTATGGGGGAGCTCACCCATCTTGGTTGGAAAGCTATATATATATATATCATCAGGTAGATAAACTTAGTTTTCTAATGCTAATGATATATAATTATGTATAATTTTAGTTAATAATGACAATAGAAAGGAAGGGTTTAAGTGGATTTTCAGGAGAAAACTAGGGTTTACAAAAAGACAATTATCAAGGAATTAACACTTGCTTTTTCATATGTATCTTTTAGTAAAGCTATATATGGAACCAAATATTTGGAGATGAGGTGGGACAATCAGGAACCATAATGACATTCTATCTACATTATTATTATTTTTTTTTCCCTTATTTTAATATAACTCTCTTGGTTTCTTATTGTTCCTGTATATATATATGAATATGATATGATATGAACATTAATTTGTAATTGGAATGTAGATTAATTGTTTGTTTCTTAACCACTCGAGGATCCCACACTCCTACCAAACATTGAATCAACAGATCCAATACACACATATATATATATATATAATCTGTAAAGCCAGACAAAAAAAAAGCAACAGGATTAATTAAGTTGGTGGTTAATTAATTAAGACTAACACTAACACTAATTAAGTTAAATCATCTCTCATTCTCCACGAAGAAGAAGAAGAAGAAGAAGATGAAGAGAAAGGTTCTGGTTTTTTTTTAAAACCATGTGTGGGCCAAAACGACACATGCATTCATTGGAAAAAGTCGAATGGCTAAAATGTTAAAAGAAAGTAGAAAGTTAAGCTGCGTACTCTCTCTCTTTCTGTATAATGTTACATTACTTTCTATGGACAACAAATAACTAGGGCCACACAATACCCTTCTGGATCAGCTTCATCTTCATCTTCATCTTCATCTCCATCTTCATCGATCTTCAGAGATCAGATTGACATTACATAATATTATTTTTTAGTGTAACCCATGTGCCACATGTATCTCAATTATTTCCTCACATTCTAACATTATAATATATTATACCTCACTCTCACTTCCCCTTCCCTTCCCTTAATTAGCAACACAATAAAAGACAAATATAGCCTTCACAAACTCCTATATATTCTACTATTCTTTGCTTTTAATTAACTAATATTTGGTTTAATTAGCTTAATGAGTTGTTTAATTATGATTATAGAGTAGAGAAAAGTGTATAAATAATGGTATCATGGTAAAAAAGCAAACAAGAAAATCTTCCCTCTCGAATTCTAG
This sequence comes from Toxicodendron radicans, assembly GCA_009867345.2. Lineage (NCBI taxonomy): Eukaryota > Viridiplantae > Streptophyta > Magnoliopsida > Sapindales > Anacardiaceae > Toxicodendron > Toxicodendron radicans. The sequence goes on from WYDK02000008.1 coordinate 2,999,112, forward strand.
TTCTTATAAAAACTAATATAGGTGACCATTAAAAAACTTATCGATTGTCAACTTTAAAACCCTAAAAGATTAGTTGAAGTGTACGTAAGCTGATTCAGACACTCTCAATCATACAAAAAAAAGAGTATATATATACAGATGATTTATGAAGATGATCATATTAATTATATCATCAATAATGTTATGCTTACAACTAAAACATACAATCAAACAAAAATTACACAAAATTTATATAAAATAATTAATTATAAATATAATATTATTCATCATATCGAATGCCATTTAGGTGGTGTCCCAACACCACTTTAACACATACTTTCCATACAAGAATTCTTTCCAAAGTTTCCTTCCAAAATCTTATCCTCTCATAGCGACACAAAGAAAGAGGGAAAACAGACAGTTTATATACATGGAAATAAATTAATTTTATAAAGTATTTAAATCTCTCATTTCAGATACCAAAATATCCCGCATTTATTTCTTCCCCACAACCTCTAAGATTCTTTGCAGATACCCCTCGTGTGCCTCCTTCTCTTCTCCATTAATATCCCCAACCCATCAAAGCTTCTTCCTTTACTTCAAAAACTTCTACTTTACATGTTTATAATCTTACTAATAAGTAAATAATCACTTGAGTTATTTCCATGGCGGACCTTCTCTATAATATGTTTCTTTGTGTTACTATTTCAGTTGTAATATTTTTCTTTATATTCCGTTCATCTCGGAGCCGGCGTCTCCGGTTGCCGCCGGGGAGTATGGGGCTGCCCTTTGTGGGGGAGACACTTCAGCTTATTGCGGCGTACAAAACTGAAAATCCTGAGCCGTTCATTGACGAGAGGGTGAACCGGTTCGGTTCCATATTTACCACCCATGTTTTCGGTGAACCGACGGTGTTCTCCGCCGACCCAGAAACGAACCGGTTCATATTGCAGAATGAAGGGAAGCTGTTTGAGTGTAGCTACCCGGGTTCGATATCGAACCTTCTGGGAAAGCATTCTCTTTTGTTGATGAAAGGGAGTCTCCACAAGAGAATGCATTCTCTAACTATGAGTTTCGCTAATTCCTCCATTATTAAAGACCATCTTTTGGTGGACATCGACCGGCTAGTCCGGCTCAATATGGACTCCTGGACCGACCGGGTCTTCCTCATGGAAGAAGCCAAGAAGGTAACGTTATTAAATTTTGTACTCAAACTGAGTTGACTCAGAGACGAATCGTCCGAGTCAATCATAGTTTTTTTTTAATATATTTTTAGTTATGATTCACGTTAAAAATGGTGGGCATGGTGAGTCAGAATCCATGGTTGCGATATGCGGCTGGAATCATTCTCTCTGGTTTTTTGCTTTTGAATATTAAAGGAATATATGTCTGCTTCATCCATGTTATTATTATAATTCAAGTACGTATTTAATTAATGTAAAAATATTATAATAGAATTAATAAATTAACAGATTGATTGCTGTGTCTTTTTTACTGAAATTTGCAGATAACATTTGAGTTAACAGTGAAGCAACTGATGAGTTTTGATCCTGGAGAATGGACGGAAAGTCTTAGAAAAGAATACGTTCTTGTTATTGAAGGCTTCTTCACCGTCCCTCTGCCCATTTTCTCCACCACCTACCGCAGAGCCATTCAAGTAATCCCTTTTTGTCCTATGAATAATAATAATAATAATACATCTAAAATATTGAATATAGAATTAATTTATTGATAATGGTTAATTGGGTTTCTGCAGGCGAGGACGAAGGTGGCAGAGGCGTTGAGTTTGATAGTGAGACAGAGGAGAAAAGAGAGTGAATCGGGGGAGAGAAAGAGTGACATGTTGGGTGCACTTTTGGCCGGAGACGGTGGGTTTTCCGACGAGCAAATTGTCGATTTCTTAGTGGCTTTACTGGTGGCTGGCTATGAAACCACCTCTACTATTATGACTCTTGCTGTTAAGTTCCTCACGGAGACCCCTCTTGCTTTGGCTCAACTGAAGGTTAATTTTATTTTCCCATTTTTCTATTTCTTATCTAATTTATAAAACCTTTTCTTTAATAAAAAAATAAAAATGGAAGAGTGGAGCCCGACCCGAAGCCCATAATCATGTTGTTGCCCTCATTCTCAATTGTCTATTTTGTCAACCTTCAGCAATGGATGGTGAGATTAAAAAAACCAAAAAAAAAAAAAATTTATTTCGATATATATTATTTAAAAAAGATAAAAAAAAAATAATTATTATAATTTTTTTTTTTTTTTTTTTGGGAGTAAAAAGAGAGAAAGCGTGTGTTGGGGGAAGTATTTATAATGTTGGTCAAAAGTAGAGGCAAAAAGTTACAACAGTAAAGTCAAAGTACGAACCGACGTTTGTCTAACCGGACAATATCATGCCTTCTAAAACTGCACGCCTCGCCTAACTAGATGTGCTGTAAATGTAAAAAAAAAAAAAAACCTCCCTGTCAACGTGTCAGAGTGTGATCACGTTTTCCACTTTGACCATTTTGTCTTTTCCCCAATGACAAAACCACCCCTCCTCTTTATTCCCTGGTTGGGGGATGTTATGGTAATTATATTGTTATTGTACGGTGGGTTGCAAAATTTAACCGATGGGTCCCCAAGGTGGGACATGGAAAAACGTGTGGTGCTGATTTCTAGGAGACGGCCATCAAGGTCATCCGACGGTGTAAAAGTAAATGATGGTGATGATGTCACCTACTCATCACCTAGTCACCACCCTAGCTAGTGTTAGCCTCTTGATTCCTAGGATTGTTTTGATCTTTGTGCAGTCACGTGATTGTTTCAAGGCTGACCGTTGGATCCTATTCCTATCTTTTCACTCTTGTGTACTGTAGAAACAGTTTCATAGGACACCAGTTGCCTCTTCCCTTGTCAAATCCTTAAAATTCTTTTTAAAAAGAAAAATTAAAATAAGGTTCTTGTGGGCCAAATAAATAGGCCCATGGCCCATCCCAGTCCAGAAGCTTTAAATTTTTATTTATTTATTTTTGTATGATGTGTTAACTGATATATGAAGTGATTTTTGTAGGAGGAGCATGAGGGGATTAGGGGGAAGAAGAAGAAGGAAGAGGGTCTTGAATGGAGTGATTATAAATCAATGCCATTTACTCAGTGTGTAAGTAGACAGTTTCAAAAGTAACATTACTATTAATTAATGGCAGCTCTGCTTATTTTGACTTGCTTTTTTCAGGTTGTTAATGAGACCCTGAGATTGGCAAACATAATCAGTGGAGTATTTAGAAGAGCAATGACTGATATTGACATTAAAGGTATCAAATTTCTAGAGTTAATTTCAGAGATTGTGATAAAGGTAGAAGAATAGTTTGACATATACTAATTTTTAATGTAATCAGGTTACACAATTCCAAAAGGATGGAAGGTTTTTGCATCATTTAGAGCTGTACATTTAGACCATGACCATTTTAAAGATGCTCGTTCTTTCAATCCATGGCGATGGCAGGTATATTTTTATTATATTCTTTTTTATTTTTAATCTTTCTCTATTTTGTTATTAGTTTATAATGGAAATTAATGAGTTAAACAATAAACAAAAATGAACAGAGTAATTCAGGAGGAACAAGTCCAGTGAATGTGTTCACCCCATTTGGAGGAGGGCCACGGCTGTGCCCCGGTTATGAACTTGCCAGAGTTGAGCTCTCAGTTTTTCTTCATCACTTAGTCACTCGTTTCAGGTACTGCTGATTTTTGTTTTTGTTTTTCAGAATTTGTAAAACAGTTGTTGAATATGAATCTATGTTGACAGTTGGGTTCCGGCTGAAGAGGACAAGTTAGTTTTCTTTCCAACGACTAGGACGCAGAAGAGGTATCCAATTATTGTGAAGCCTCGAAATGTAGAAGAAGAAGAAGAAGAGTAATCATGTTTTAATGTTGGATTTAATTAACAAATCCTTTTGTATTAGTAGAATAGTATTATGTAAATTATCATATTTACATTTATTATTTAACTAAGCCGCCCTGTTAATTATTATTATTATCAATAATAAAGGTTAGTGGGTATCATCAAAGCTTGCAACAATCATTTCTTCTTCCTTTTTCTGATACAATGAATTTGGATTTCCATCACTATTTCAATTTTCAAGCAATAACACGTTTACATTACACCTCTATTTCTAATTCCAGTTCAAGTCTCTCCCTAAAAATCGAAAACTAATTCACCAGGCATGTCATTCTCCAAGCATTTACTGGTTCAACCTCAGTATTTATCTTCGGCAGTTTTGCTGGAAAGCAATACCGATCCGTGTACAGTTTCACAGACTGCAGGAGCTTAATAATGAATCAGCTCTCTATGTGCAACTGAAACAAAATATCCCCATGAAGACCTAAAATTTGATATGTGCTTCCATCAGTTCGACTGCTGGACCGAAAAGTGAGATGTTTCCATCATCTGCTGCTTTCCTGCCTTTTTAATGCAGATTCAACAAGCTTAACCTTCTTCGAGTTCTCACTGTTGACAATTGTGAGTTTTTCCATTGCGGATTTTAGCTGGGACATCTGCGCATCTTGGACATTGTTTTTTACTAATGTTTTCCTTTGTTGGTTTGAACTGCCCTTTGTTGGAGATTGTGTACGCCTTCTCAGCCTTGCTCTTAATGCTTCAATGGAAGAATGCAAAGCATCTAGCTCAACTCCCCTAAACTGGTCTGCAAAAACCATAAAAATTAATAATAATAATGAATGTCATGAGAAGGTGATCCCAGCCAATCTAGAAATGAACTGCATCATTCGTAAATTAAGAATTTATGGACCAGAAGTTATATTCAGATTAGGTAAAAAATTAATTAAATACTATTCATCAAAGTATTTGTCGTGTGAAAAGAAGTTGATTACCAAGCTGAGACTTAAATTCTCTCTCTGCTCTAGACAATGGTTTCTTATGTGCCCCAGGCAAATTCCTCAAGCGTTGTAATCGCTGTTCTAGACTATTATGAATCTCAATTACACGATCAATCCTCTCTTCCAATCTTGGTTGTTTCACCTCAACTTTAGAAATCTTCTCTTGTGCCTCACGTAAACGAGCATGCTGATCATCAATGAGTCGCATCAATTGTGGTGCATGATGCTTAAGCTCAAAGTATACCTATAAAATGGAGAAGCAAACTTGTCATACAACAAATTTAAACATCAATCATAAAAAAGCATCTGAATATTGCTGCAACCAAATTCATGCCATCACAATACTTTACACACAAAATCAACAGAGCATAAAGGCAACAAAATCATCTAGGATCATTGCCAGAACACAAATGTCTGAACAATATACATCAAAAAAGCACACTAGACTCAAAATGACAAAGATGGTTAAATTATAAGAAAGAAATTCTAGAGCAAATGGTACTGCAGTAATTGTACGTGAATTAGATTGGACATTCTCTCACCTTATGTGCATATTCAACATAATTTTCATGGAAAAGCTTGAAGTACTGATGGAGAGTTGATCGACCTTCAATAGAATCAGCAGCAACAGAACGAAGGTTTGGTAAGGCCTGGGGATGAAGAACCACCTTAGGACCAACTAGAAGTTCTTTACTTATGATATCCGGAGTATCTGTCTCTTTCCTTTCCCCTAAGTTAATAGGTTTCTTCTCTGTATCAATTTGAATGGGAAGCAATAAGTTCCAACTTTTCGTCTCTAACACAATACATTCATGAGTGGAGGTGACTCCCACAATCCATGAGTATCCAAATGAATCCGACAATGACACAAATCCACATAGAGGAGATGAAGACGAGGTTTCTCCTTGGCATGTACTCAGGACAGGATGCACGGAAGGAGTTCTGACTGTCTCATCCTTACCATGGTTTTGACTTGTAAAAGGGAGATAATGCAACACTATTGAATCTATTCCTCCCTCATGAAGTGCATATATTCTTTCTAGCATAAGGGGATCAACAAACATAGTAATAAGAGAACCACTCTCTGTATTCCTAGGCAAGGCCAAATCCACAGTAGCCAATCTCAATAAGGGAGGTGGATGCCCCAACCAAACAGTATGATCAAGCTTCACAATTGGAAGCTGAACTGACATAGGTTCACAAATCATAGCAAGACCAAGAATATGGTCATGAGA
>WYDK02000008.1:3015785-3030325 GCA_009867345.2 Toxicodendron radicans
TTTAAAATTATAGTAAAACCAAATAAAGTTGAGGAATTCTATTTATTTATTTATTTTATTTTATTTAATGGAGATATTTTCCCTCTTGACCACGTAGTTGATAAATATAAACATATGGCCAGTTGGTGGCCATACGTCAAACGTGTTCTCGAAGCCGCTTTTGGCCGGAAAAATCGTTTCTGTCATATTCATAAACTATGCTAACTGCTAATTCTAGAAATTATTCCCATATAATAGATCAGTCCTGACGCATTAACAATGGAAATTATTGAAAACATTTTTATTATTTTATACTAAAAGATTCCCATATTTCCATATTTCTCTATATCATGATTAGATTTGTTGAAAATATTTTCTAGTGCCTCACGGTTTTGTTCCGGAGTTTGGATGGCTACGGAGGCTGTAAGACTTATTTAAACACTCAATTATTGTCACACAGGAGATGAGAGTCACATATATTGTCTGCTTTGTCCCTCTATTGACTCACGGTTTTCAAACACTTTTATTGAGTATTAGGCCTATTAGCCTATTAGTTATATTTAAACACTTAATTATTTTCATACTGTCACACAGAACAAATTTATTAATATTCTCTTAATTGTTAAGATATAAAGTTGGCTTATAGAACACAACTTAATAATGAATACCTTATATTATTCACTGATTTGGCATGATAACACGATGAAGTAACCAATTAAATTTAATAATTCAATAAGCCCAAAAATATAAGTTGTCAATATCTTGTGTTGTATATGTGACGATTCAAGAAATCAAACTAACATGGCACTTAGCCATATTCTGATGTACAAAAATACGAGAAAATATAGACAGAGTCACAACTTATTGATGATACTTCTTGTCTAAGTTATTCAATTTATAGTTTACCACAAAATAAATTAAAGGTATTAATCGATACAAAAATATGTGATGATAATGGATTGAAGCGTGCATAAACTAGTTTTGATATTCTAATTAAAAAAAATTAAAAAAATTAAGCCTGTGGTGTGGGCCGTGTGGCCCCTTAACTTAACGTATTAGTGAAGAGGAAAGTACACGCGGAGAACAAAGAAGATTAGAATGCGAAAGATTTGTATTTATTTGTTTTTAATATTTTGAGATTTCATTATTCTTAGAATGCAAACAAGAGTGGATGGCTCATGGCATGAGATAAAACTTTGCTTTAATTTATTTATTAATGGATATAAAGGCATGGATGGATGGCAGGGGAGGTTTTTTCTTTATGATTTTTTCTTTATGTCATGGATGATGTGACATGTGTCGTGATGTTGGAAGTTAGATATCTTTTGATATATTATATGGTTTTTTATTTAATTAGATTGATAATTAACCACGATTGAATGACACCCTTTTATATTAAAGATATGCTTAGTCATATTCTTAATCTAAACATATTTGAAACTATTGTTTGAATATTAATCGATCTAGAACTATTATTTACAAAAGAAAAAAAAAAATCTCAACATTGGAAGATCCCTAATAATATGGCATTAGCCCATGTGAAAACATTCATTAAGATGATAATGTAACTCGATTTTTTTGAATAATAATATAGTGGAATATAACTTGGAATACTAATAACATTAACTATTAGAATAATCAAACATTTGATTCATCAAATTTTGTTATGTAAGACCAAATAATTTAGTCAAATATAGGGGAGATTATTGTGGACTTGTTTTTTTCTTTATTCTTTGTCAAGGTTGCAATTATAGAGTTTCCTAGGATTATGCACATGAGTCATGTGTTTCTATATATCATCCTTCATTTGAAGTCTAGAGTTTTGAATTTTTGACCTTTCTAGGTTACTCTTCCACCCTCTTAATTTTATTTTTATTCAATGTCGACATTAAAAATATCAAAAAGACCCAAAAGTATTAGAAACCATCCATTATATCCCTAAAGTAAAATCATCACTTACCTCCCTTAATAGTTATAATTATGTCATTGAAGTACATGGTCCAAGTGATGATTTTTCTAATTTTACTTTTATCAACATAAATATCTATTATTTAAATCTACATTAAAATATAAAAAGACCCAAAAGTATTATAAAGCCTCCATTATATCCCTAAAATCATCACTTACCTTCCTCTTTTCTCTATTTATGGAGCCTAATTTGAACAATATAAGTTCACACCAAGACGAATGAAGGCCCCGAGTATCTCGAATCCACGAAAGCAATCATGTTAACTTACGCGGGCTGGCCCGGCCCATCCTAGCCCAATATCAATACCCAAAAGACGTTAAAATCTCGGCATCGCAACCTACAGACTACAATTGCCCATAATACTATTTAACTGGCGTCACTTGCGCTCGCTGTTCTGTTAATCGGTTAAAAAATGGCCACGCGATCTCTGTGGCGCACTCGAACCAAGCTCGCTGTAGCAGCCACAGCTTTATGCGGCGGCTGGGCCGCCGCCACTGTATCCACCTCAGATGATCCAGCGACGGCGCTCAAGCTCTGCACAGCCGTTCCTCTTCGCCTCATCAGGGACTCCGTCACCGCTGCCGCCATTGCTTTCGGTACCTATTCGTTTGAATTTTAACAATTCTCGTATTTTTTCTGTTATAGTCCTTGAAGTCTGAAATTCTTTATTTTATTTTTTAAATAAGAAAGAGTTTAATAACTTAAATCAAATTTATTTGTGTTCTTATGTTCTTATTGAATTAAATTAGTCGTACATATAACTACATTTTGAAAGTTTTGTTGCTTTAATTTATTTGCCTACTGTAAGATGTAAGATGTTGAATGTTAGTAGTACATTGTAAAATTTCATTTGTTGGGGAAGGGACCGTAATGTCTTCTCATGTTTGCTTTACTGTATGCCATGGATTTCGAGTTATAATTTGTTTTTTATATGAATTTTCACTAGATTATGAATACTCTCTGTTTGGACTTCCGGAAGGAAGTAGCGAGAGAGCAAAGGTCAAGCATGAAGTTCACCTCAGGTCCGCACGTAAGCTTCAAGAATTATGTTTCAGAAATGGAGGAATATATATCAAGCTTGGTCAACACATTGGGCAGTTGGTATGCTCTCAATCTGCTTGCCCATGTGTTTATGATTAAAAATTGAACTTGAACTCGGATTCTAATGTTAACTTAGAATCAGTTTCTGTGGATTTGATTAGAAATGGCTTGATCTGAGTAATCTTCTTCCATTGCGAGTATACATTGACAATTCTTTTGCTTTTTCTTAACCAAACAGGAATACTTGGTACCTCAAGAGTATGTCCAGATAATGAGGGAGTCTATGTTGAATAAATGTCCAGTTTCATCATATGATCAAGTGTGTGAAGTTTTCAAGAAAGAGCTTGGAGAAACACCTGATAAAGTATGTACTATTTACTTGATTTTTACTCACCTTCTTGGCAACTCCTTCATCTTACATTTGCATACAAACAAGTCAAGGAATTATTTACAAGTGAAAATGGTGCTTATGAGATTTATCATTTATGCACAGATTCTCATGTTGAGTTTTCTTGGTCATATTGTTGTTCCCAATGGAGACATATACGCTTGCTGATGTTTTAGTCTATTTTATGTGCAGGTTTTTGAAGAATTTGATCCTGTTCCTATAGCAAGTGCTTCTCTTGCACAAGTTCATGTTGCTCGTACGCATGATGGCCAAAAAGTTGCTGTTAAGGTTTTATTCACTATTACTTTTACCGCAAATTTCATTTAGTATGCTAAGCAAAGTCCAAGTTTCCATGCAAATTATGCATAGATATTGGACTAGAATGTTTCTTAATTGCTTTCTATGTCAAAATTATTTCCCCAATATTCAGGTTCAGCACACTCACATGACTGATACTGCGGCTGCAGATCATGCCACTGTGGAGCTGATTGTGAATACCCTTCATAAGTTTTTTCCTTCTTTTGACTATAGGTATGTTTCTGAATGGTTCATGTGCTTGTTAATTACCCCTCCATCTTCCATGCATTGATAAAGCATTTATTTGCACGAAAAATAACTAAAATATGTGGACGCACCTTCGTTTTTTGTATATACCTGGAGGCTGGATGGGTCACTCTGTATGCATCTATTAAAATGGATTTAACATTTTCTGAAACTTCTAGTGTTAATTGATATTTTCTTGACTTACATATGCAGATGGTTGCTCGATGAAATGCGTGAAAGTTTGCCCAAGGTCAACTACTTTAATAAGTGCCCTTTCATTTTAAATATTTTCCTCATGATTCATGCATGTCATATGTTAATTGTTAAATCTACTATGATAACTTCTTGAAATTAAAAATGGAATAGTTTCTTTGTAATGTAATGCTTATGACATATGTTTTGCTTCGATGTTTTCCACTGCTTGAATGTCTTTATAATTCTATAACGTGGGATTGAGGCAGCCAACCAAAATCTAATTGCTTATACTGTTGCTATGTAATTGAACTTCTGTAGACTTGTTAAAAACGAAATTCCTCTAGGTTTCTATTTTCAATTATTTGAAATCATCACATGAATTTTATAGTTGAGTATTGTTTTAACTTTTAAACTTCTGCTCCAACATTTTCAAACTAAACTATTTTGGGAATTTAAACCATGTTTGCAGTCATGGACACACATAGCAACCTTGAGGCTTTGTACTATTTGCTTCATATGTTTGAGTTTTTCTTCAACTAATGTTTGATGTGTAAAGTATGTGGATATTAAGAAAGTTTGTAGACCAGAAAGGTAGTCAGTGGGTTTTCTTGTTCAATTTGATGCTATTTTACTGTATGAAAGTAAAAAAGGAAAATGGTATAATTATTTCCCATGTAACTTTTCTTCACATACATTGTCAAAATTTTCTAAATGATAGTGAGAGATGTTTGTTTAATAAAGCAATCCTGATGCTATCACTTGGAAAAGCAGCATGGTAGCCTGGGGGAGATTGTATGAAGATATATGAGTATTTCCATGTAGTTGTTGTCAATGGCCTCTTGAACTAGATATTCTGTATTTTAACTAAATTTATAAATCACATATTACATTTAACTCTTATTTTTTCTTATATGTTTTCTTTTTCATTGCCTTTTGTGCAATGAGGAACCTGTAGTGGTGGTGGGTTTTTTCTCTTGTAATTCTAATATGTGTTCTCTTAATTTTATCAAATGCTTTGTCATCCAAAACAGGGTAACATGTGTTCGTGTTTAACTTTTGGCTATCAGGAACTAGATTTTTTGCTTGAAGCCAAGAATAGTGAAAAAGTTATGGAGAATTTTTGGAAGCTATCTCCTCATATTGCAAATTATATATATTCACCGAGGGTGCATTGGAATTTAAGTACTTCAAAGTTGTTGACCATGGAATTTATGGATGGTGCACAAGTGAATGATGTGAAGACCATTCAAAAACTTGGTATTCAACCAAATGAAGTTGCTAGAATAGTAAGTTCATAGCTTTGATAATAAATACACATTTTCTGTTTGTTTAGAATATCATTGGTAATAAACTGGCATGCCTTACCTTTAGGATGATTTTGCATTCAAGAGATCCCATTGATTCCTAGTGAGTGACTCTTGACAATTTTTACTTGACTGCTTTTTTTTTTTTGTTTTTCCTTTATTGATTTGCTAGTATACTTTTTTATTCTAATTGATTTCTTGTTTTCTATTAAATTTTATTTTTCTTATAAAACAATGGCTTATCTATGAAGAAAAACATATTTTTAAGTGGAAAAGGAACTATTTATCTTTTGTGTGAAGATTATAATCCTTTTTGATGTTGAAAAGGGGCAAATGATTTTGATGCTTTTAATCTTATTCCGTACAGGTTAGTCAAGCTTTTGCTGAGATGATATTTAAGCATGGTTTTGTGCATTGCGACCCACATGCAGCCAACTTGCTTGTTCGCCCATTGCCTTCTGGCAGAAAGAGTATATTAGGTGATGATTTTCATTGTTAAGATCGTTATATGAGCAACTTTTTAATAACTTCTGCAACTGATCTAATATTCTGTACATTTCTATATGAACATACATGTGTGTTTGTGGATTCTAATGACGACAACTAGAAAACTACTATGATGTTTGTTTTATGAACGCCATCTTACTCCAAGATTTTAATACATTAATACTACTGAAAATATTTAAAGCTGCTCAAGTAAAATTTAATTGTTATCAATAATGAGATATTAAGCTTTGACCATTAGGGGACTTAATCATAATCCTCAGAATTAAGTGATTACACAGTGAAGTAGTAAGGTCTCACTCTTTAGTCTGATATATCGTTATATGCTTAGTTGTGTCACTTTTTTTTTTGTTTTGTGGAAAACAAAACTACCCATTTTATACCATTATGATTGATATATAATTTAATGTTGAAATTTCTTACATATATGCAATTTTAATGTATAAGCATGTAAATGCAATCAGTTTGACCGTTGAATCCATGCCCATAACCTGAATCCATGTAATTCCTTTATCATGTGCATTTTACTTGGTGCATAATTTGGTTCCACAAAGTTGCATGTGTATATATTACAAATTCTTATTTTCCCTTCTTGAATGTAGGCAAGAAAGAACCACAATTGGTACTTCTTGACCATGGTCTATACAAGGAACTTGACTTCTCTACTAGATTTAACTATGCTGCTCTTTGGAAGGTGCCATTGTTTTCCTTGAATTTTTATTTTTCCCATTTTTTATGCACCTAGGTTTTCTATTATGACCAACTTACTGTTATCTTTTTTCTTGTTACACATTTTTTACAGGGATTGATATTCGCTGATGCTAATGCAATAAAGGAAAATTGTGTCAAATTGGGTGCTGGTGAGGATCTTTATGCACTATTTGCAGGGATTCTAACTATGAGACCCTGGAATAGGGTCATTGATCCTGCTGTTGACCATTTGGTCATACAAGGCACTGATGGCGATCGTTCTGAATTACAGGTGATATTCTATTGAAGAATATTGCTTTGTCAAATTTTTCTATGTTTCTTTGAGTCACATGGTCCATGCTGACATTGCTGATATAACTTTCTTGAAGGGGTGAACTTGTATTCTCCCCTTCCTCCCTTTGGTTTCTGTTAATGATGATTTGTGAAAAGGGTGATTCTTACAGCTTGTGTGACAAATTCTTTGCAGATGTATGCATCTCAGTATTTCCCTCAAATCTCAGAGCTTCTAAGGAGACTGCCTCGTGTAATTCTGTTAATGCTGAAGACAAATGACTGTTTACGAGCAGTTAATAATTCTCTGGTATTGCACATTGTTCCACCTCTTTGTTTCTCGTTTTCTGCTCCTTTGCATGACTTGATTTTTGCCTTTTAGCTTTTCCCTTATTAATATTGTAGTGATTTATGTAGTTACTAGTTAGTGGGGGTTAAATAGTTTTCTCACCTACACTTGGGTAGTTTTTTTACAAATTATTTTGGTTTTGATAACTAGTAATATATTCTACCACTCCACTGGTCGAAATGTTTTCTTTTGACAGATTCAGGGATCTTCTCTTGAGACATTCTTGATCATCGGAAATGTTTCTTCAAAGGCGGTCATTGAGGCAAAGATGTCGCAGAATAAATCTTTCTTAAACTATTTGAGTATCTGGTTGGAGGAGATCTACTTGGAAGCTCGACTTTTCAGTATACAGATATTCGTGTGGCTTTTACAGTTCCGGAAAGCTCTTTCTTTGTGAAGCTAATAATCACTTATACATACTCTGTTCCAGTTACCAATTCCGTCCCTCGGATTTGTCCATCCAGTACTAATTCTCATATTCATTGCCTCCGTGGTTGAGACCTTTCCATCAACGTGCAGGTTTCAAGCACGGATTGACTCATAAAATGATTTTTTCATATACGCACACTGCCTACCTTCCCATGTTCCTGGGGGGTTGATTAATGTCGTTATACGTCATTCAAAAATAGTACTGAATAATAAACTGAAAGAAACAAATTGTTTCTTGAGATATCATTTGAATAATACACATAATTTAGAAATCTGTGCGGAATTCCCATGTGATTTACTTTACTGAATAGCATTTCTAGAAAAGTATTTAGAGTTGAGTTGAGTTAAATAGAATTAGATAAGATTTGAATATGAAAATAATGTTTGATATAATTGCATTTGTGTAACTTTAGAATATTTTAAAAAGTATTTTGATTTGAGTTGAATTGTATTTAATAGAATATGATTTGAATTTGAAATTGTGTTTGGTAAATTTTTTTAAAAAGGTTTTAAAGTGTTTTTAGTATGTTTTAGAAAATATTTAGATTATTTTTTTAACTCACAATATTTGTTAAGTTAGGTCTCACAATAAAAGTTAAAAAAAAAATGCTGTTAGATTTTTTTGGATGGGTGTGTGTTTGTTAGTTTTTAAACTTTTACTTTAGTGGACAAAATTGAATAAATGTTTTAATTTAAATTTTAAAAAAATGTTTTGAGTTTTGATTTGAATTTGAAAAATTGTTTTGAATATGATTTATGGAATATTAAAACAAACATGTATTGGATAGGATTGGAAAAAGTGAAACAGTGTTTTTGAAAAATGTTTTAAAGGTTTTTTAGAACATTTTCTAAAAATATTTTAATCCTCTCATTTGTTATAAAAGTTTTTAAAATGTTTTGATTTGAATAAGATATGATTTTGGATATAATTTCTTTTTTGTGTGGTTGGTTTTGCTTCAAAAACATGACATTATAACATAACTTTGATAAAAAGTAATACTAGATTTACATTATTTTTATAAATCATTTTTTTTAAAGTATTACGTATTAAAAAATAATTAAATAAAAATTTATTTTTAATTTAAAATTAACCAATAATCTTTTATCACATAATAATATAAATTTAATATTATTTTTTTATCAATATAGATTACCTTAATAACTTAATTTTATAAACTTTGTGTCATAATTTTTAAATAGTAATCTCCAGTTTTTTTGATAATTTTTTTAAAATTTAGATTTATCAACAGAAAGTTAGGTGTTGTCACCTAGGTTTGGTGGTTGGTTTGTTTAAAGTGTTATTATAAGCCAGGCTCAATTGATTGAATTGCTGACATAAATTGATTGAAAGCTGCAACATTTCTGGTTTATTGCAGAGGGTGACACTGACAGGTAATAGACTTCATCACCAAACACAGTAACACAATTAATTTAGAAACACAGTTGGGCAAATCTTTCTATTAATAATAAAATTATATTAAAAAAAATGAAAAATAGTAAATAATAATGACGGTATGCAAAATCATGCCTCCTGAACCTGATTGATACAATTGAAGAGTAATGGTCCCACCGCTCCCATCGTTTACTGTCTGTAGACTGTAATCAAGAAGGTACGACAATCTCGAGGATCCAAATTAATCGGACGGTGATAATTAAGAGGAAGCATTTACTATAACTGTCAGTGTCATGTCATCTTTACGTCGGATTGAACAAATAATCAAACGACGCGTCACCGCCAGTATTAAAGGCTGCTGCTACATACGGTTGGCAGGTAAAGTTTGGTGACTTAACTTATAATTACAAACAACTTCATTCTACCATCTCGCGTTTACAGAATTCAGATACTCGCCACCCGTGCAATTCTTCGAGCACCGTTTTTAAAAATGTTGAGTCCACGTTAATGTCGATGTCTACAAGTTGGAATGCTTAATGAGAAAGATGGAAGGATAATCCGGGCCAAACCCAGCTAGGGTAAAGCTAATTACAGTAGCTACGCCATTATTAAATACAAAGGCTCGTTAAAATGGTGGGTTTAGGCATAGAGTTTTATTATATCAAGTTATCAACATCACCAAAATTCTACCTACTATTTATGGTAAAGAAGAAGCTGATTAAACCATTTCGTCGACTCTCGATTCTTCCTCGGCTGCCAAGAGTCGGTGATTCACTGATACACTGACAAAATGGTGGGACCTCTTAGGCCTCAGTTTGTCCTCTTTGGTTCCTCCATTGTCCAGCTCAGCTTCAGCAATGGCGGTTGGGGCGCCATTCTCGCCGACGTTTACTCTCGCAAAGTTTTTTTTTTTACCCTCACTCTCTCTCTTGTTAGGAATGTTTTAAGCAGATTGATTTTCGTTTTGGGTTTTGTTTATTTATTTGTATATGATTTTTCATATTTAGGCAGACATAACTCTGCGAGGATATTACGGATGGAACTCACGACGTGCTGTTCAGGTTCTTGATCAAGTTTTTCCCAAGGTATTATTATTACATTTTTGTATTGATATAAACTTATTAGTTGAACAAGACGATGAAATAAGATGATAAATGATATGATAATTACTAGGGATATAAAAGTTGAGATTCTGTATAGTGTTACTTTTTAAAAATTACTAATTTATATGAACATGAGAGAATGTTTTTTGATAGTGATTAGTGGGTACTAATATAGCATGGTTTGTCTGGTTTGTTATAATTTTCCTTTTTAAAGATGTTTGAAGTGGCTCCTTTTGTGGTGGTTCTCTAATACAGGATGATGCTACACATCCTTCTTTGGTGATTGTTTATTTTGGTGGTAATGATTCAATGGGGCCTCATTCATCTGGCCTAGGTCCTCATGTTCCGCTTTCTGAATATGTTGAAAACATGAAAAAGATTGCAAATCATCTCAAGGTTCTTTCTTCACACACAAGTTATTTAAAGCTTCGATTTCGTTAGGCATTTAACCCTCAATGCTTGAATGTATTCAGTTTTAGTTTTGTATGCGTTGCCATTGAACATCTCTCAAACTTAATTAACATTTCATGTTTCTAATGAAGAATGATAACTGACTCTCAGTCTAAATGTTTGAAAACAGAGTCTTCCAGGTGCTACCCGCATTATTTTTCTAAGTTGTCCTCCTGTTGATGAGGACAGAGTTAATCGAGGCACAAGGTGCTGTGATGTATATCTCTGTGTTGAATTTTCCGTGTTTTCTCTGGCAAAATGTCAATTCTAAGGCTGGTATATCTTTTAAATCCAGTGGAATTTTTAGTGAGCTAGTAAGAACAAATGAGTTATGCAAGAATTACTCAGAAGCTTGTATAAAGATGTGCCAAGAGTTAGATGTGAAGGTGGTTGATCTTTTCACTGCAATTCAGCAGAGAGAGAATTGGATGGTTGATTGCTTTACGTAAGTTTGCTTGCCATATTTATTGCACTTTCTTTTTTTCTGTCATGATCAAGAATGACAATATCATCATTTCTGATCTTCTTAGCTCAACTTATGTATCTGGTTTTTGTTTTTTCTGCAATTGAAGTTTCTCTGTTTTCTATATTCATAAATTAACTGGAATTTTTTCACACGAGAAGAAAGTTTGAAATTTACCTACTTGGCTACTTGTTTTGGGTCTTCTCCAATAGGCTATGGTGCCAAAAGCAGTAGTTAGTGGGAAGATACTTTTTGGAATTCCTTTTATTATATATGCACACTCTTAACCCATCTCATTTATGTATTACTTTTCTCATATTAGATGTTATATTCCACTACTGTTTTGGGGAAAAAATTGTCCTAGTTATCTTCAGCACGGTGTTTCCTTTAATGCATTGTATTTGTTAGAAGTTTTTTGTGGGTAGTGAGAAACTCATGGTTTCTGGCTATCAGAATCAATTTTGGCAGTTTTATAGTGATCTATATAGTAGATGAGATTACCATGAGTAGGCCTTTGTTTCTAAAGAAAAATGAGCCATGGAAATCAGCTTGGTTACTCACTTCCGAAGACATCTTATAGCCATTAGTTTATTTCCAGTATATTTTTTATTACTGTTCATATCTTTTTGCCTAGTATACCAAAAGAATTTTCCTCACATGCACCAAACCCAGGAAGTTGAAAATTTGCTTGACTTATTTAGGAAGAGTTTTGGGCAGTTTTCTTTCTCTTCTTGCCTAAGAGAGTTGAATAATAGGTTGTCACTTTAGTGCAACTGTTATTCATTTGTCATTCTCTATAGTGACATTTGTCTGAAATGACATAAACCAGTCAATGAACTGTGGAATGCGAATATAATCAATTATTTTCTCTTGCCCAGAGATGGAATTCATTTGGCTGAGGAGGGGAGTAAGATTGTGGCGGCAGAGATACTGAAAGTGCTCAAGGAAGCTGAGTGGAAGCCATCTCTGCACTGGAAGTCCATGCCCTCTGAATTTGCGGAGGATTCAGCATATGATCTTGTGGCGGCTGATGGAAAAACCACGTTAAATCCTTCTGAATGGACATTCCACAGAGAGATTCAATGGGACTAGGCTGCGGTTTCAGAATCATCTTAATACTATTTTGTCCTACAACAGAGCTGTCGGCCAAAAATCTCAACCAAAAAGGAAAAGATTTAAATGATAAACACCCGAAATCAGAGATTGAGGTATGAATAAAGCAGCCTGTAATTGTAAAGCTGACAATAGAACCATTCAACCTTAATACTGTCATATATTTTTCGGATTTTATATGAAATTTTTATTTTTGAAGATGTTACTCATGATTTTTAACCTCTAGCTTTGAGATGTTAATTTTATTTATCGAAGATCTTTTCCAATATGTAATGGTGCAATAATCCAGGATTAAATGAGATGATATAGAACAAGTGACTTCTGTGAAAATTGTTCTAAATTATTGGATTATATATTGCTAAAAAACAGTATGATTAGTAAGTTTGCTTTAGCCAGATTTATGCTCCACCACTGTCTTGGGGAAAAAAATTTGCCCCAAGTAGACATTTTAAACCTTATATTTTGGATCCGAATTGCAGTTTGGAATTTAACCAAAAGGTGAGAATAGAACAGTTGAAAATTGTTGTTTCTATAAATGTTTCTTGCCATTACTTTCAGCTACTGGAAGAGTTTTGATCAAGGAGTTCAACTTTAAGAGACTTAAGGCAACTGATTTTCGAGAAAGCTTTACTTTAACTAAATAAATGTTTATGATCTGTGTATTACTGTTGGAAATGGCATAAAACACAATATTAGTTTAGTATTTGTTATGGAACTATGACCCCGTCGATAAAGTGGGGTTTCAGATTGATTTTATATATATTCCATTTATATATACAATTAACTATTCCAATGTAAAATTAGGGCCTGCAATTCTAAAAACGTGCACATCTTCAATAGTAGGAGGAAGAGGAACATAGAAATGACCACAGTGAGACTGCACAATGCCTGTCCCACCCTTGCTTTCCTTTGAATCAACAATGGAGGGCTTCGCGACTCCAAGAAACCAAACATGACCCCCAATTGATCCCAGGCACTGAGTCACACTTGCATGGTGGTTAATTGT
This sequence comes from Toxicodendron radicans, assembly GCA_009867345.2. Lineage (NCBI taxonomy): Eukaryota > Viridiplantae > Streptophyta > Magnoliopsida > Sapindales > Anacardiaceae > Toxicodendron > Toxicodendron radicans. Next base: position 3,028,996 of record WYDK02000008.1, read on the forward strand.
TGAAAACTTCAATGGTAATTGGTCTTCCAGATGAATGTAGAACCTGTTGAAAAGCATGATTATACAATCAAAATCTATGAGTTTCTTCTCCAATTAAAAGCACACAGTCAAATGAAGACAAGACTAATTAGATCCGAACCCAGAAAGGTTAGCTGATTTGAATTTGTGCAAAATATGTGGCTTAAAGTTAAGAACTTTGAATTCCTATGAACTTGTAAAGCTACAATTTCCTCCGAATGCAAACGACTAAACAAAAAAGCTTATGGATCATACGAGACAGAGCCAAATTATAATGCAAATACTCATTATATTCTCTTAAGACAAAAGGGTAATTGACAAATCAACCAAATTGTTCCAGACTCTCATCTCAATCACTTGCTATGAGATATGAACTCAAAAGGAAAAAGACTAACACTTTGTATGCAAAGTTGATTAAAAGTTCAAACAACACACATATTCATTTAATGCGGAATCAGTTCAAGCAAAGCAAGAAAATATAATCGTGAAAGGAAAATAATGAAATTTTTTTAACACGGCTGAGGTCTAGTTGAACATCTTGAGGACCAGACTCTTCACCATCAGGTGAAGCTTCAATCACTTGTCCAAATCCCGCAAAGCTTTCTTTTGTTGCTTCTATTGGCTTCAGTTTCACCACCTTTCTTTGCTTCTTTTATTTTCCCGGAATCCTCCATTTTCGCAGGAAATATAAGCCAAACAGAATCCAGTTCCAAACACAGCTGTCCACAAATCCAATGATAGAATAACTGTTTCGTTAAACGGTGTCGTTTTAGCTTATTGAAATTTGAAAGCTGAATGATTACTTTTACATTGATTTAATAAAAATAACCGACACACCAAAATTGATCTCTTTCTTTTTAAAAGATAATCACATTCATATTTCTCCTCTGAAGTCTGACCTTCTGCTCGGGGAGTTCCGTGTAATTAATTAAAATATTAAGGAAAATCATAACAATTCTCATATTATAGGGGCACTTTAAAATTACAGTAAAGATCAGGGAAGGTCATTGAAATTAATCCTTAAATTTTAAACTACCCTTGTCAAAACTCATCGTTTTGTCCTCCATATCCAAATAAATCCCAAAACCCAAATTACAGTTACACGCACGCACAGACAGATAGACAATTGCCATGAACAAAACTCCACAGCCACCACTACCGCCAAACCCAAACCAGGAATCAACTGAACCCCAGCTCTTAAGAACCCTAACTAAGATTCTAACGAAAGATACAACTCCACTTGAATCACTCATTCCACACATTCAACATCTCACTCAGCCAATCCTCCTTTCTCTTCTCTCTTCCAAAACCC
>WYDK02000008.1:3052147-3070983 GCA_009867345.2 Toxicodendron radicans
ATATATATAGGGCAGGGATGCCTACCTCCATCATCCCCCCCATCCCCGGGGGCAGGGATTAAAATTGGCCCCCGTTTCCGTCAGAACCGAGGAATCTCCACCCCAAACGGGATGGGTCCTTGGAAAAACGGGCCAAATTGCCATCCCTATCTTTTGCTATAACTCTGTTATGTTGTTGTTTGTATTAGAGGGGCAAAATGGTAATTTTAGTTTTATAAGAAGACGTTTTTTGAAAATTTTAAAGAAATTGTTAGTGTCGAGACTTGAATCTTAGATGGATAGGAAGAATGAATATTTAAAAAAAAATTAACAAGATGGGTAATATGATAATTTTTTCTTGTAAAGCTAACGACAATCTAATAGAGTTAGAGCAAAAGGTATCAGTGATCAAATTTTCAAACTTCCAGAGTCTGTTAATAAGACAAAGGGGTATTAGATATTAGTGATAAATTTTCAAACGGCAATCTAATAGAGTTAGAGCAAAAGGGTATCATTGATAAAATTTTCAAACTTCAAGGGTCTATTTAAAACAAAGGGGTATTAGTTATAAATTTTCAAAACTTTGAGTCCATTTTTAAAAGTGGTAAAGTTGGTCATTTCCTGGTTTATTAATTATGTAAAGAAGAGAAGAAGAGAAAAAATGGAGGTATAAAAAAGACGTCCCAATTAAAACAATGAGAGCTCCAAATAATACTCCTGAATATCAGGGTCTTCACACACCTCTCTCTCAAACCTCTCCATTTTCTTCTCTCATCTCTCTCTTCTTCCTCTTTCTGTCCTCTGAGAGGACAGAAAATAAAAATAAAAAATAAATATAATTCTTAATATTCTCGTATCAATATTATGGGTAGCTACAAGAAAGAAAAGAAAGACTACAGCGATCAACAAATCAACGATAAGAACAACGGCAACAATGGAGGAGATACTACTTACCGCTATAAGATGTTTGTTTTCCACAGGAAGTTCAAGATACCGGAGCCGGAGCCACCGCTGGACGTTAAACGTGCGTTTTTGAAATATTCATACGACTGTCTTCACATGGACCCTGATGGGCTCCATCGTTTTTTCATTGAGCAACAGGGCGAGGTCGACCTTACCATTTCTCATGCTGAAGATATTATTAAAACTCTTATTCGTAGTAGAGATAATGTTACTAGATATACTCTACGTGGATTCACCCTCGACGATTTCTTTTATTTTCTCTTGTTTGATGACGAGCTTAATGGCCCTATCAAACTCCAGGTCACCTCGCTCTCTCTCTCTCTCTCAGATATTTCTTATATTAATTAATGGAGTCATTTATGGTAAATTTCATTCAAATGCTTTAAGAAATCAACAAATTTCATGCAATTACTTTTTTCATTGATTTTCTTTTTGGTTATATATATGATATGGGTTTTGTTTATTGGTTTTAATGGAATTGACTGCAATATCTTTGGAACAACCGTCTCAAAGTTTTGGCTTAATATGATGAAACTTCCAACTCATTTTATAAACATATTTAACAGAAGCATTTGGATTATTTCGTGTTACATAATTAGAGCCTGTTAAAGTTTCTTGTCTTTTCTATTAATTCATTTCTGTTTGTTAGACGATTCATAGAAAGTTTCTGTAAACGATAGTTTTAAGTTTGGTCCTGACAGAATTAATTAAACCTAGTTGATTCCAGGTACACAACAATATGACTGCTCCATTGTCGAATTATTTCATATATACAGGCCACAATTCTTACCTAACTGGGAATCAACTGAGCAGTGATTGCAGTGAGGTTCCAATTGTAAAGGCATTGGTACGAGGTGTTAGAGTTATTGAATTAGATTTATGGCCTAATTCTAACAAAGATGATATTAGTGTTCTTCATGGAAGGTATATATTCACTCTAATTCTCTAATTATTACCATTAATTTTCAGTAACTTCATCACTTGCCTTTCACATAAAGAAAAATTTATGTTATATATAACATCGTTATTTGAATAACTACAGGACCTTGACAGCTCCAGTGTCACTTATTAAATGCTTGAAGTCCATTAAAGACTATGCTTTTTCTACTTCTCCATACCCAGTGATTATAACTTTAGAAGATCATCTTCCTCCAGACCTTCAAGCTAAAGTTGCAGAGGTCAATTTTCAAGTTCCTTTTCTCAAGGATTTCAGTTTCTTCTCATGACCTTAAATAATCATTTTGGTTTTCTTTTTTTAATGTAGATGCTGAATCAAGTATTTGGTAAGATGCTGTATTATCCGCAATCAGAATCCTTGACAGAATTTCCTTCACCAGAGTCATTGAAATACCGGATTATCATCTCTACAAAACCACCAAAAGAGTACCTTGAAAAAGAAAATGGAGTTGTCACAATGAATAGATTAAATAACGTAAAGGGTTCATTTAAAGAACGAGCATCACAAGAAAATGGAGTTGTCACAATGACTAGATTAAATAATATAAAGGGTTCATGTAAAGAAGAAACATTACAAGAATTAGAATTAGGAGATGACAGTGATCCAGATGATTTTGAAGTAAGTGAAAGTTCTCCCAATAAGTCTAGCCAACAAGCAGTGGCTCCTGAATACAAAAATCTAATTGCCATTCATGCCGGAAAACCAAAGGGTCACTTAAAGGATGCACTAAAAACTGCTATTCAAGTTAAACGTCTTAGCTTGAGTGAACAGGAACTTGAGAGAGCCGCCGTCTCTCATGGAACTGATGTTGTAAGGTATAGTTCTTCTTTTCTGCAGATGTTCTGATTTTCATTCAAATAGTCTGCACTTGAGAATTTTCATCAAATTTTCAGGTTTACACAGAAGAATATATTGAGAGTATATCCGAAGGGAACGCGAGTGAACTCCTCAAATTATGAACCACTTGTTGGATGGATTCATGGAGCTCAGATGATTGCATTTAACATGCAGGTTAGCTTTCAAACTTGCAGAGTTTAATCTGTTTTGATTAAAATTAAGGAACCAACTAAAGCCTTGAAAAATCAAGGCTAAATGATGAGGGTGATTCAATAAATAGTTATTTATGAATGGTTCATATTCACTTGTTATTAGGCCATCTCTCCACCAAATAAAATCATACTAACACGCGAGTTCTCCTTTAAAAGGGATATGGGAAATCTCTCTGGATAATGCATGGCATGTTTAGAGCTAATGGCGGGTGTGGTTATGTGAAGAAACCGGAATTTCTAATGCAGGAGGGTCCCTGTGAAGAAGTATTCGATCCTAAAAGAACATTGCCAGTAAGAAAGAGATTGAAGGTTAGCAGATTACTAATTTACATTAAATTAAAACACACAAACTTGATGGATTCTTTTCTCACAGCAATTTTCTGTCAATTTATAGGTGAAATTATACATGGGAGATGGATGGCGCTTGGATTTTAGCCAAACACACTTCGACAAATACTCACCGCCAGACTTTTACACAAAGGTTTGTTCAATTATTCACCCTGCAGCACATCGCTCTAAATTTCTAACACATTTATCTAAACCTGCAAACATCTTCAGGTTTCCATTGTTGGGGCGCCAGCTGATAAAGCCAAAAGGAAAACAAAGATAATCGAGGATAACTGGTGCCCAGTTTGGAATGAAGAATTCACATTTCATCTCACAGTTCCAGAACTGGCTCTTCTCCGAATCGAAGTCCGAGAATACGATCTTTCGGAAAAGGATGATTTTGGTGGGCAAACATGCTTGCCCGTCGTAGAATTGAAACGAGGAATCCGATCAATCCCCCTTTATGATAAAAAGGGAGAGAAACTCAAATCCGTAAGGCTCCTAATGGGGATTGAATTTGTATAACTCTTTTAAGTTATTCAATTCCAGGATAAAATTTACAGTAGTATTATTCCCCCCTGGGCCTTGAAGAAACAGTTGATGTTTGAACTTTGAAGCCAAAATGGGCAATTTTGCACGCCATGTAAGAGACAAGTTTCATAATTGCTACTAATTGGATGCTACTGCAAATGCATGACTTAGATTATGTACCATTATGATCACTAATTATAATTATTAGATTCATTAATCATGATTATAAATAGATAAAGTTAAATAAGTACAAATTATTATCGGACTTTCGAGTAGCCGACCAGGTGGAGTTATTACGTGAGTAAAATCATTTTTCCCACCCAAGGTTTGCCCTAATGACACTTTTCCACCCAAAAATTTTCAAAATACCATTTTCCCTCCCAAAGTTTATATTTCATCCAATTGTCGGAAGATTCTAACACGTTTATGACCCTACACCACCATCATTCTCTTCGCCCAATCATCACTCACCAAAACCTTTCAAATCTTGTTCCTTCCAACCCTGCCATTTTCTGGCAATTGAGCGATTTATGGAAAACATAATTGTTTCTTTCAAATCAGATTCCGACCAATTTTGACCATCACAATCTAATATGTCACCACCAAAATACTCACCGATATCGTCTTTTAAAAATCTCCAATATCTTGGACCAATTTTTCTCTTTATCGGCCATTGAATCGAAAAATATATTATAAATAGTAAACAGAATATAAACTTTAGATGAAAAAGTGGTATTTTGAAAATTTTTGGGTGAGAGAGTGCTTTAATGCAAACCTGGGATGGGAAAAGGTGCTTACTCTTATTACGTGGGGTCTAATGTCGGTGCCAACTTCAATGCATGACCACAGAGATCGATCGAACCCATTTTAAATGATTGATCGAATTACAGATAAGCTTAATGGCTTTGTAGAGAAAAGTCAAAATTAGACAAACTTTATTTATTAAATAATTTAATTAGTAACATGCTGGCATGCCACGTTTTACACGATGGACTCTTCTTATTTGTTCTTTTATCTTATGCTTACAACATGTTTGGATAATATTATAAAACAAAATAAAAAACAAATTAAAAATACACAAATAAAGCCAAATTTAGAAATTAAACTCAAGGTGTGAATGGTAAATTCATTCTTGATAATTAATTAAATAAATAAAATTTGGAGTTAATTGCAAGCAATGACAAGTCACATTATTATTTTCTCCTAATAATTAATTCCTAATCTTACTTTTATTAATTATGAATTATGAATTATCATATCTAATAAATAGTAATTGACGTCCTAATACCAACTGTCACGTGGGCCCCACCCCACCCCACCACAGGTCCACAACCCAACCCGCCATTATTGTTTTTAGATCCTTGCTTTTGCTTTACTAATGCCTGCAACATTTCTGGAAATATCCTCTAGAAATTATCAAGTTCAACCAACATTCAAACAATTTGCCTGTATTGACTTTTGAGTTTTGTGGATTGTCGTTTTATCACTCGCTGTCACACACACCGTCTCCCTGGAGCTAGGATCCAGCTATCCTCATGTCCAAACAGACCCACCAGTACCGAGTGTGCTTCTGTTTCCGTCGGCGGTTCCAAGTAACCATATCGGAAGCGCCGGCCTCGATCAGGTCTTTGTTTGACCAGTACTCGGAGAATGGCGTCATGACCGTTGATCATCTCCAACGCTTCTTGATTGAGGTCCAGCAAGAAGCTAACGCCACCAAAGAGGACGCCCAAGCTATTTTTGATAGCTTACGTGACCTCAAACATTTGAATATTTTTCCTCGAAAGGGCCTCAATCTTGAAGGTTTTTTTAAGTACCTCTTCGGTGATGTTAATCCTCCGCTCTCTCCTTCAATTGGGGTAATTTCGTAATCTTTTTACAATTTTCTCTTCTATAATGTCAATTTTGTGAAGTTCTTTTTTTGTTTTAATTTGGCTAATTGGAAACTGAGCTTCGTTCAGCTCAGCTTTTTAGTGTTTTGTTTTAATTCGAGGTAAATTAACTCGGTGTTGAGTGGTTTTTTCTTATGTATTTTCTGGTTGGTTCCCTAGAAAATGAGGGAAAAGAGGAACTTAAAATTTTTTTTTTCCTTAATTTAGTTAATAAAACTGTTTCTGAGTTCTTATTTTGATTTTTAAGTTTTCATTAGAATTAAGTATTATCTATTGTTTTCTGAACTTTGTTTGATTATGAAGTGCATGAAATAATTTGAGTTCATTGCGGAATATTTTTTTAGGCTTTAACTGAGTCCTATTTGCTTACATATATGGCTAAAAGAACGTAAAATGTTCAGTTCTATACTTCAAATGCTGTTATGGAAATTCTATTCAATTCATTTAGGTTATCTCACCTTGCTTTCTATAGTTTACAAGTAGGGAAGTAATTATGGATTCTTGTAACTTGCATGGGCTATCTATTTATTAATTTTATTTCGAATCCATTTCCTTGGTTTCAGGTGCACCATGATATGACTGCCCCTTTGTCTCATTACTTCATACATACTGGCCACAATTCATATTTAACTGGGAATCAGCTTAATAGTGACTGCAGTGATGTCCCCATCATAGAAGCCCTGCAAAGAGGTGTGAGAGTAATTGAATTAGATATATGGCCCAATTCCAAGAAAGATAATGTGGATGTTCTTCATGGAGGGTATGACTTTAATGAGCTGATGGCCAATTTTTATATAATGCTGAGGGATTCTTTGTTTTATTGAATGAGGAGACATAGCATTTCTTATAAAATCATTTGTTTTGTTGTTATCTTTTAGTGGTTAAGTCGTCAATTCTAATTTGACAAAATTTTCTAGGTTTTGAAAGATACTGGATTATGAATGAATTATTTTGTTTCTAATTAGGAGATTGGTTTTCTTTATATAGGACACTTACTGCTCCGGTGGAACTTATTAGATGTTTGAAGTCTATCAAGGAGTATGCCTTTGTTGCATCTGAACATCCAGTTGTTATCACCCTAGAAGACCACCTTACTCCAGATCTACAGGCTAAACTCGCTGAGGTGAGTCTCTGCTTTTCTACGGCAATTTAAACCTCTCATGGCATGTGATTTATATTTTTTTGACCAATTTCTAGATGGTGACTCAAACATTTGGAGATATCCTGTTTACTCCTGGCCCAGAAACCTTAAAGGAGTTCCCCTCTCCTGAATCATTGAAGAGACGGGTTATCATTTCAACCAAGCCACCAAAAGAATACCTCGAGGCCAAAGAAGCTAAGGAAAAAGAGAATGGTGCTCAAAAGGGTAACGGTGCGGCTGATGAAGAAGCATGGGGCAAAGAAGTTCCAAACCTTAAAGGTGTGGACCGTGTGGCTAGTACCGTTGACAAGGTATGTGGAAGTATTGGATGTAACTTAATAATTCAAGTTATGTTATTTTACTTGCTGATAAATCATATATTGGTAGGATTATTTGGATGGAGATAACAACGATGATGAAGATGATAAGTCCCAGCATTATGCAGCACCAGAGTATAAGCATTTAATTGCTATTCATGCTGGGAAGCCCAAAGGTGGACTAAAGGAATGTTTGAAGGTGGATCCTGATAAAGTGAGACGTCTTAGCTTAAGCGAGCAACAGCTTGAAAAGGCTGTAGAAACTTATGGAAAAGATATTGTCAGGTGTTGATAACATATCTAACATGTCTTTCATTTATTGGCTTCGGGACATATATACCATGCCCAAGTATATGTTTTTATCTATTAACAAGGAGCAAAAAATTTGATATTCTAATGGTTGGTCTCCTATAGGTTTACTCAGCGAAATATTCTCAGGGTGTATCCGAAGGGTATTCGTGTTGACTCATCAAATTACAACCCACTCATTGGTTGGTCACATGGGGCTCAGATGGTTGCATTTAATATGCAGGTTTAATATTTTGATCTTTATCCATATATGGATTTCTTATTCTTTTAATATATATTGATATATTTGTAGCATATTTTGCTTGTTGATTGACCTTGAACAAATAGTAGCCTTCAAAGGCTTGTTGATAAACCTTGAACAGATAGTCGCCTTAAAAGGTTGAAGGTGTGTGGTATTATGACATTCTGTGATCTAATTATCAGACCCATACATTTCACACTAAATATCGTGATGATGTTATGTGATGGGTCACATTAGTATTTGTGCGGTCGTGTCTGACACTAAAATCACATAGGAGATTATGCATGGATGTTGTCTTTTTATGTATGTATTCAGTAGTTAGATTGGAGATGGTAATGCTTCCATGAATTTATGTAGAGATTTTGTTTTAGCCATTACATGGAAAACACATTTTAGGAAATAGAAGAGAATATAGAAAATATAGGCTTTATATAATAAGTTGCAAATCTTTATTACTTTCTGTGTTCAATACATTAAGCATTTTCGAAGTTTGCCTCTTCAAGTATGAAGAATGTATTTCCCCTTGACAGGGATATGGTAGGTCTCTCTGGTTGATGCATGGAATGTTCAGAGCCAATGGTGGGTGTGGCTATGTTAAGAAACCAGATTTTCTGTTGAAGGCTGGTCCTCATAATGAGGTCTTTGATCCAAAAGCTAATTTACCTGTGAAAACAACTTTGAAGGTGAATGCTTTATTGCCGTGCCTTTCCTTTATTATTATCTTGTATATTTTCCTTTGGCTTTTTTGATGAAATCCCATTTTACAAGTTCCATTTTTTTCACTGAGAAGGTGGTTGTATATATGGGCGAAGGATGGTATTACGATTTTCACCACACTCACTTTGATGCATATTCCCCTCCAGATTTTTATACAAGAGTAAGCTGATCTAATACAACTTAGGCTGATGCAAACGGCTAACTTTCCATCCTAATTTGTTTATGGTTTATTCATCGTCAAAGTATCAAATTTGTTAATCTCTGTGCAGGTAGGGATTGCTGGAGTTCCAGCTGACACTGTAATGAAGAAAACAAAGACCCTAGAGGACAACTGGATACCTGCTTGGAATGAGGAGTTTGAGTTCCCCCTAACGGTTCCAGAACTTGCTTTGCTTCGGATTGAAGTTCATGAGTATGACATGTCCGAAAAGGATGACTTCGGAGGCCAAACATGCTTACCTGTTTCAGAGCTACGAAGGGGGATTCGTGCAGTTCCACTCCATGACCGCAAGGGACAGAAGTACAGATCCGTGAAGCTCCTTATGCGTTTCGAATTCGCTTGATGTTATTATTAGTTCTTCACCAGAGGATCTGGGAGAGATGTACAAAGTTGTGATTGTGAAGCCATTTTGAATTTTGATTGTCTATGTTGTTCTGAGCTTGTTTGTTGTTCATGTATGTATACATAAATGACACTGCTCTAATATTCTGCATTGCTGCTATATGTTTGAGCTGCCACAGATTTGTGCTCTAATATATAATGTGACGAGAATCTTCGTATCGTATTTGAGGTGTATTTAGCAAGTCCCCTTATTTATTTGTACTTTCGTTCTTTTTCAAAATTTAATGAAATAACACAGGTTAAATTAAATAATAAAACCTTTCATAAGTACTAAATTGTTATAAACTTAAATTGATATAATTTGTAAAGGATAAAAAAGTAACTTCAACCTTTTCTATATGCACCTCAAGTGAGCCGAGACCCCCGCCATGGCGCCATCAAAATCCTCGATTCTGAAAACGTGAAGTGCGAACAAAACCCGGTACCAAATCAACTTTCTAAAATCCCCAAAATGACCTCTACCGTCAACTACCAACACCACCTCTTATCGGACTCCGACACCGATTCCGACAACGGCCACACCGAATCATTTCCTGACCTCTCAAACTCCATTTTCAAACCCTACCTCGAATCAACGAATAACCAATCATCATTCACCACGTCTTCATCGCCAGACCTCTCAAAGATCCAATCCTTCCTCAACTCATCCTCCTCCGGCGCTCTATCATGCCTTATCTGCCTCGAACGCATCAGACCCTCCGATCCTACGTGGCACTGCTCCTCCCTCTGTTTCTCCCTCTTCCACCTCATCTGCATTCAATCATGGGCCCGTCAATCCTCCGATCTATCCGCCGCACTCGCTGCCTCTCGCCTCCCTATCACCGCCGAGAAAGCCGCGGAATCCTCCACGTGGAACTGCCCAAAATGCAGGTCTCAGTACTCAAAATCAGAAATTCCGAAAAACTATTTCTGCTTCTGTGGAAAATTAAAGGATCCTTACAGTGAAGATCCGTGGATTTTGCCACATTCTTGTGGCGAAGTCTGTAACAGACCGTTACAACACAATTGCGGGCACTTTTGTTTACTGTTGTGTCACCCCGGTCCCTGCCCGTCCTGCCCGAAGTTAGTTAAATCATCTTGTTTTTGCGGCAAGGTTCACGAGGCTCGTCGCTGCGGATTCAAAAACTTCTCGTGTAACAAATCATGTTCAAAACCGCTAGACTGTGGGTCCCACAAGTGCTTACAAATATGCCACGACGGCGTTTGTCCGCCGTGCAAGGCACGTGCAGTGTACAGGTGCCAATGTGGCAGGGTTCAACAAGAGAGGGAGTGTTGTGAGAGAGATTTTAGATGTGAGAATGAGTGCAAGAGATTGCTAAGCTGTGGAAAGCATGTTTGCGAGAAAGGTTGCCATGTGGGGGAGTGTGGGGATTGTCCTCTGCAAGGGAAGAGGACATGTCCTTGTGGAAAAAGAGAGTATGAGGGAATGCCTTGTGATGTTGCCGTGCCGATGTGTGGGGCCACGTGTGATAAGACATTGAGCTGTGGCCTACATCGCTGTCCTGAAAGGTGCCACCGCGGCCCCTGTATTGAGACTTGTAGAATTGTCATTGCTAAGTTGTGCCGGTGTAGGAGCTTGAAGAAAGAGGTATACAAAATTGTTTAACTCAAAATGTTATGATACAGTAGATGATGAATGTGTAGTTATGGGATAACTCTATGCTGTTGCGTTCGAAATTAAAATGCATTAATTTAATGTAGAATAGAATCATGAATTAATATTGCATTGTTTTAGAGGTAAATATTGCATTGTTTTATAGGTAAATTTATGTAGTTTCACATTTTTCAACATTGCTTGTCCACTCAAATTGTAGTATATATCAGTGATGTACAGTTATGTGGATCATTTTATGCTGTTTTTGTAGCTTAAATTTTTATATTGGATCCTTTAACTGAATCTAGAGTAGGTTCCTTGCTATCAAGATTTGGCATGTGAAAGGAAGTGTCAAAGAATGAGAGATTGTGGACGGCATGCTTGTAAGCGTCGTTGCTGTGATGGGGACTGTCCACCTTGCTCAGAGGTGTGTCTTGCAATATCTGGTTCCTTCTTGCTTTCAGTTTATTTTAAGCTCCTTAATTGCATTTGGCAATGCATTAACTTTTTGGAATTTCAGTATTGCGGCAAGAGGCTTCGGTGTAGGAACCACAAATGTCCATCTCCTTGCCATCGGTATGCTACCTCTCATATTTTGATTATTCTTTTATCATATACATGAGGTTGGTCCGTGGTATAAATGTTGAACTGAAAGCAATGAATTTCATAATGTTCATTGTTGGTGAAAACTCTTGGTAGTTTTTGGACCCTCATTCTGTATTTTTTGTCTCAGGTCTCTACTTTGTTAACTTTGAATTATAAGTGTAGGAAAGGAGGAAAAAATTGAGATATACAGGTCATATTTGGTTTGATAAGTCTATAAGATCTAAATCTAGCTACATTAGGGGTAAAACTTGAACTATATCTAAAAGGAGCTCATGAGATTTTGTACGTTATTATTTATTTTAGGGAGGCATAATATGATAATGGTCATATATGTTCTTGTAGTGGTCCCTGTGCTCCTTGTCCTCTGATGGTGACTATTTCATGTGCCTGTGGGGAGACACGCTTTGAGGTGAGAATTTGGTTTGCATATGATCTTTCTTAGCTCAGGCTCAGTGTGATTGTTTATGTCACTTGGTTAATCTATTCTCACTGAATATTTTGTGTTAGGTTCCCTGTGGTACTGAAATGGATCAAAAGCCTCCTAAATGTCGGAAATCATGCCATATAACTCCTTTATGTAGGCATGCATCAAATTGCAAGGTACTATTGGTTGCTGCTTCTTATTAGTTATCTACAATATTAAGCTTGTAGTTGTTAATGGAGCTTTCTGAGTCAACTATTGTTTAGAAGTTATTTGTTAAGTGTGTGATATCTGCACTATAATAGATCAGTTTCTTCTAACTGAGAAGCACGCTTGGTTGAATCTTGTATGATCTTTTCTCTGGTTCATGTGATGCCTATAGATTAGAACTTTCAAGTGCAGTAATAAAGTTTATATCTTTGAGAACTTGGGAATTTTTTGACTGCAGTTGAACAGGCAGTTATGTGTCTGAATGGCTGCATCCTGATTTGACCATCTGTTCTTTTCTCTAGTTCTTATCTTCTTGCTTTTGTTCATGATAATTCTGTTTATTCTTTTTTGTTCCATTGGATCCTTTAAGAGTGAGAATTTTACTTGTAATGTTATTCAAAGTTTACAACATATTGCTGAAGAAGTTGTTTACATGGCAAGCCTTGTGTATTTTTGTGCAGCCTCACAAATGCCATTATGGAGCTTGCCCCGCCTGCCGGCTAATTTGTGAAGAGGAATACCCATGTGGTCATAAGTGTAAATTAAGGTTTGTAGAATAATCCAGCATATGAATGTTTCTCTCCACATTTTATTTGGAGTGAAATTCCAGATTGTATTGTCCTCTTTTTTATGTTCCAGGTGCCATGGCCCTAGACCTCCTCCTAATCCAGAATTCACGTTAAAACCAAAGAAAAAGAAATCAAATAATCCCAGTGAACCTACTCCTGGTTCTCCATGCCCTCCTTGCCCAGAGCTTGTTTGGAGGTCATGTGTTGGTGAGCACATGGGAGCGGAGAGGATGGTTAGTGTTATTTTAGATAGTTGGAACTTGGAAGCAGTACATGAGTTGTCCAATTTTCATCATAAATGTTTCTTTCCTCATTTCAGATGGTTTGCTCTAATAGAGGACAGTTTTCCTGCGAAAATTTGTGTGGGAATCTTCTTCCTTGTGGCAATCACTTTTGTACAAAAACTTGCCACGCTCTGAAGAGTCAATCTTCGTCATCATTTGAAGAGAGAAGCAGCAAATTTTGTGAAGATTGTAATCTTCCTTGCCAGAAGGTATTAAATCTTCGAACGTTGACATGCTGTCATATTTTTTATGCACTCTTTCTTCCTTTTATTTGTTACTTAAATTTCATATGATTGAAAGCATGCCATGTATAATTCTGATTTATCACCAGATGCAAAAAATCATACTTGAATCATTACTTATTCTAGTAGTGGAATTCATGAACTGTTTTGTTTGTTCTAATTTTTGTTCAGGAGAGGATGCCTGCTTGTCCACATCCCTGTCCCCTGCGATGTCATCCAGGAGAATGCCCCACTTGCAAGGTCCTTGTAAAACGGTCTTGTCATTGTGGTTCAATGGTGCATGTTTTTGAGTGCATTTATTACAATACATTGTCAGACAAGGAGCAAATGACTGTTCGCTCATGTCGTGGTCCCTGCCACAGGTAATTCGTAGATTTTGCTTGTATTGCGTATTAGGTTGGTATGCAGTCATCTTTTATGTGCATGTTGTATTATTTTTTATGCATCAAATCCTTGATCCAATTTCTTTAAGCATGTGTTATTATTGCAACTCATGTTGTATATCATTCGTTTTTTCTCTCTTTCCTTCTTTAATAAAAAATCATATATTGGTATAGTTCTGAATGGCTTGCCTACGGTGTTCTACTGCAATGAAATTTTGGGTATTGATATGATGCTTCTGATGCAGAAAGTTACCCAACTGTACACATCTATGCCCAGAGATTTGTCATCCTGGTCAATGTCCTTCACCTGAAAAGTGCTGCAAAAAGGTAATCTGCTAATCAATATGAATTCACTAACTCAGTGCCCATTACCCAGTATACACAGATCCATTTATGTATACTGTTATGTGATTTTCTGTGTTTCCTCTTTCTTTTCAAGATTACTGTTCGTTGTGCCTGTCAAACCTTAAAGAAGGAGTGGCAATGTCAGGTTGTTCAAGCAACCTATCGCAATACTGGTTGTGATCCAAAAGTTATAGCTAAAAATCAGTTTGGAGTTGGACTTCTGCCTTGCGATTCTGACTGCAAGAGTAAAGTACAAGTTGTTGATTCGGTGTTACAGTCACGCAAACCTAAAGTCTTGGAGGTAACACATTTATAGTCCAACTTGAAACAAATAATTTAAGTTGCGTCATTCATTTCAGACAACCCATACCAATATTCTCTTCTTAAGTGTCATTTAACGTTCCGCAGTAGATTGTTTTGCTTAATAGAATAAACCTTATAATGCCTGGTGTCTCTACTCAAAATACTTTTTCATCTGGTTACTAAGATCTGCCTACTGATGGTTTGTTCATTTGTAGTTTTTCTTGTTATACCATCATGTATTTACGCAAATTTAGCTTACAAGCATTCATGCCACCTGAAATTTAATAATATGCTGTCTTGGTTAAAGGAAAAGGAACCATCTACTCAGAAGCACGTAGGAAAGCGCAGGAAAAAACGTGATCGCATTCAAGAAGCAAAGCAAGCCTCAAGACTTCAGGTATGTGATTTCCTGTTAATGAAACTTTAGTACTTCCTAATGCCTCTTTGTTTTGTATAACAGTAACCATCTCTTTGAACAGAAAATTTTCACGACGGTGAAACGGTTGCTTCTGTTTCTCATCATTCTGGTAGCTGTAATCGCTTCTTCATATTACGGTTACAAGGGTCTCTTGAAACTCTCGGATTGGATGAATGAAGTCGAAGCGCAAAGACAAAAAAGACACCCCCGATTTTAATAATTTAGAAAGAAAAAAACACGAGGTTAGAGCAGTATACATTTATACTCCAAACAGTATTTATTACTACTACTCACCAAACATAGTTTTTCATATAGGCAAGAAAATTTTGTAGCTTTGTTCTAGAATGTCTCCGCAAGTTTTTAGTCATTCAACATATACAAGAAGCATAGGCTTTCTTTGACTATTATTCTTCATTGAATATAGTTTTGCAAGCTTTACTTTTGAATGCTTTTGGTTGGGGGAAGTGCTTTTAGAGAAAGCAATTTTCTATTTCAATGATCATTACAAAATAGATACAGAATCACTTCCATGTTTTGGAAGCGCTTTTGAGAATAATAAAAGCATCTAAAACAGACGATTATTTATTTATTTATTTTTCTTTATTGAAGGCCCTGGGCCAGGACGTAAATTCCAGGAGATAGAACAAATCTGTTTAATTTGGACGGCGCTATCACAATTCACAAGTCTACAACTCGTGAAGACTGGCATCAGCATTGAAACCGGTCCTCACGTGTGTCTCCACATCCGACACACGTGTTTGACTCCTTCCTCCACAATAACATAATTAATTATTAAATATTATATTGGCCTTAAATCTTAATTGTCCAAGTATTAGTTGTTGAATTTTCTTTTAAGAGTAATCAATCTCCCACTCCCACTAACAATTGAGAGTTGGTAAAAGCAAAATAATAATCCACCCTTTTATAAACTATTTTATTGAAGAACTTTCTTAATATTTGAATAAATAAAAAGTTGGGGTTAGGTAACTCTAAGCTTTTGAATTTTTCTCCACCAACAAATCAATACTTCATATCTTTATCTTTTTTTTTTTTTTTTTTTTTTAACTAAGGTTCAGGCCAATTAACATGTATTCCGACTAATGTTTGAGAGAGACTAACGCAATAATCTACAATTATGGCCTCCCACTTAAATTCGCATATGCTCAAATGATAAATCAAACTCGAGATCATATGTCTATTTACACAATCTTTAATTCGTTCTAATCATCTAAGTTTTACCTTTGCCATCTCATACCATCCCAACCAAACAAGCAACATCTTGTGTTAATAAAAAATTTATAATTTTTACTTATTTTATAGTCAAATTTTCCTTCAATTTCAATCTCTATTTGGTTGTGCATGTGGATAAGATAAAATCTAAAGCATTTGCTCTATTATTGGGTACTATTTTGTGGATGAAAACAAACAATTCACTGACAAAAATTGGATAAAGCTATATTTTCATTATTCATTTTATTCCATTCGACCCATGTGCAAATGCAATAAGGCTGTCTCGTTTCATGATATGCTTTTAGTTGTACAATTACATTTAGAATGAATGGAGGTGGTGGGTCACCGGCCCACCGGCCAGCCGCCACTTCATCCGGCTGTAACCACCATGTCTACCCCCACACATTTATTTTCAGTAAATTTCATAATTAAATTCATGGGTGTGTGTTTTATTAATGTTAGAATTTGTAATTAATTTGTAGGCACCGCTCAATTTAATGTAGTTGAATTCTTAGTATTAGTTAATAGTATTGCAAAAATATCGGCCCCATATTGACTCACTCATTGATTTGTTTCACATTCAACATTTGAATATTGAAGTTTCAAAGTCAAATTCTGAGCCCAGACGTGAACTTCAAACTACTGTATTGTTTAGTGGACCATTTTTTAAGGCTTTGAATAATAAAATTTTAGTAGAGTAGTTAGTACTTGTGCAAATTGGGGTGCCTGATAGTGAACCTTTTAGTCAATGAAATCAAATTGCTTCTTCAAAATTCAAGAAAAATTGCTTTCTAGATCAACAATAACCAGCAAATACCATCCAAATACGTATATTTATACAGTATATACGACCAATAATGGAATTGCATTTCTGATTTCCAAAGTTTTGATGAATGCATACATGAAAATAATGGAGGGAAAGAAAAAGAAAATGAAAAATGTAATCGTTCTCCTTGTTAGTGTTCATAAAAACCTAAAACAACTTCTACAAGCTCAATGTTAGAGGATGAAACTTCCTAACTAATTTCTTTACACTCCAAAACTCTAAACCAATACAAATTTAATCCAAAAATTTTGAAATGTAAATTAAACTCAATAAAAAATCTGGTTTTGTAATGAATTTCAATCAGAAACAATTGAGATTGTACCACTAGAGATGCTTCCATGGCTGCCTTCACAAAGAGCCAATGCCCTCTCCAAATTAGCAACAATATCAGCAATTGTGGGCCTTTCTTTTCCTTCCAAATTTACACAATGCATTGCAGTGTATGCCACAAGCTCTACGGCTTCTGCTTCATTGAGCTCCGGCGGACCAACCCTTTTGTCCAATATTCTAACCAATTCTCCTGTCATAATTACCGGCACTGCGAAATCAACTATACTTACAGGAGCCCCTCCATTTTCATCGGTCTTGAATATTGCTCTTTTCCCAGTTAAAAGCTCAAGCAACACCACACCAAGTCCATACACGTCACTCTTTGCTGTTAAAACATTTAATCCATAGTACTCTGGATCAATGTATCCTACTGTTCCTGCTGCCTTTATTGGCCTGAAATCGCGTTCGGACTCAGGACCCATCAATGATAATCCAAAATCAGATACTCTTGCGGTCCAATGTGCATCTATGAGAATGTTTGAAGACTTGATATCTCTATGAATTATAGGTGGAACTGCATAATTGTGCAGATACTCAATTCCTCGAGAAGCATCTAATGCGATTTTGATCCTCATTTTCCATGAATTTACCACACCACTACTCTTCTCAACATTGTTCTTGTCATGTAAATGATCATAAAGTGCTCCATTTTTCATAAAATCATAAACCAAAAGCTTCTCTTCTTTCTCTTCACAATACCCCACAAGCCTCACCAAATGCTTATGATGAAGCCTTGACAAGAACGCCAATTCTGATTCAAATGCACTCTCTTTCTCTTGAAATTTCTTCGTCTTTTGACCGGTCTCCCCTCTCTTAATTGCTACCTCACGACCATCCGTCAATTTCCCTTTATACACAACACCAAAACTACCAGCACCAATCTTGTTCTCCAGGGAAAAATTATTTGTAGCAGCAGCAAGGTCTGCAAATGAAAATTCCTCTGCTCTATCAGCATGTTTCATCGATGAAGTCCCACTTCTCTGACGCCTCATTGTCAAAACCCTCGAACCCTGTCGCCTAATAGTAGACGACCGCGAAGGAGGACTATTATTCGACGTCACCCCACCATTAGAACCAGCTCTAGTAATAGTTGGCTGAACAGAATTATGAATTTTCTTGTTCCCAAAACAAACTCCAGTCCACAAACAATAAACTATAGTACAAATACCAGCAAAAGCGCCTACTGATCCCACAATGGCAAACGCCAATAAACCCCTTGTCAATTCCTTAGATGTTCTAGGCGATGATGGCGTTGGCATCGGAGGAGGAATCAACGGTGGTGATTGACCCACATTTGGGTCAAAATCAGAACAAGAAGTATTGCTCTTGCAAATAGTACCAGAACCCGAACACAATATACCAGATAGCGAATAAATCCCACACTCACTGCAAGATGATTGTACACAAGGCCCTGGAAGAATTTCCCCACCAAATGGAATCCAAAAACCTGAACTAGACCCATTAGACCATCCGGGTCCCCAACACATTACCGAAAAGTTACTTGTTGTCAATCCACAAGTGAAATTTGAACCCGAAACAATCGATTCAAACGAAATCCCTTCAGTTTCATTTATTGAATATTCCCCTCTTCCGCCCCAACAATCAACCGATCCATTCAATCGAATCCCGCAACTGTGATTCTCTCCAAGAGCTAACGAACTATACCTGTAAGAATGTAACGGAATGCTCAACTGTCCCGTTTCGTTATTTCCTTGACAAATTACTGAACGATTCGAAGCAATCCCACACACGTGAGAAGCACCTGCAACTATACTCAACATGGAGTAGTTAGTAAATTCATGTTCGATTGGTCTGGCTATTGAATTATTTCCCCAGCAACGAACTCTATTTGTATTCATCAAGATTCCACATGAAAACCCGAACCCGGATGTAATTGACCCGATTTTCTCTTGCTGAGAAGGAAAGTTATCACTGTTGTTGTTAACGGACCCTCTCCAACAGTTAACTTCACCGCTAGTTGTGGTGGCGCAAACGTGATCATCTCCGACGGCGAGATTGTTTAACAAAA
>WYDK02000008.1:3085138-3106023 GCA_009867345.2 Toxicodendron radicans
TTCTTAATACTAAGCTAGCCTTTGAAAGTTGATGGCCTATTGGTGTCTTGTCTTGCTCCCTTTGTGTGGTTAATTGGTAATCAAATTAATGTCTTGTCAACTAAATAGGGCACCCATTTATGGAAAATGATTTGGGCTATCAAATATCACATACAATGCAAAAGCTTATCGTGTTATAATTAGTAGCATATACCTAAAATAATTATTTCTTCCTCATGTCAAGTAGTTGTTATATGAATATCGATTGTTTTATTTTATATAACCAACCAATGTGTCTTATATTTTTTGGGTAACTGGTAATTTTATAAAGAAAAAAAATTAGCACCTAAGAGGAGAAAACCCCGAAGCAAAGCAAAAGGAACCAAGGATTTACAAGCCTATCACACCCCCCAAACCCCACACCAAACACAACAAGGGGAGAAAACAAAAGGAAAAAGACCCAGGAATAACCACAGAAGGAAAACTTATAGCAGCACACCTCATCACAGTCGCCAGACTCCTCAACCAAAAGCACCCACACAACTGCAACAGCACCACACCACACAGGCCTCCCACTAAGAACACCAGCAAGCAAGCAAGCAAGCAAATAAGAAATCCAGGCACCATCAAGTAAAATCGAAAAGAATATCAGAATTGAATCACTGTAACTAAGTAAACATATTTTAAATGAAAATCATATGCGTGAAGCTCATAAGCATGTCTAACTCAAAGCATAATATATACTTGGTTGAATCTAGGATTTGGCGCTGTCTTATTTATTTATATAATATGGTTAATTTCTTGTAAAAACTTTATGTATAAATTTCTTATAGACTACATATATATTTATTGACAATGAAAGATCTTGTCGAACAATTATTTTTTTTCTTTTCCTCTTGTTGGTTAGCTAGATAGGCTTTTTGCATTTGACTCTAACCTGTTTAATTGAGCTGATTGGTAGCTATAACTTTGGCAAGATTTTGTCATCTTTGCTTTTGTCTTTCGATCTTTTACAGTTGTACTTCAACATATACACAGACACAAAAAAAAAACCCTATCAAGCTAGGCAGACGCATCTCTATAGTTTACACTTTACACACAAAACCAAAAATTAAAAAAAAAAATTCATATATTTTTATATAAACATAAAATGGTTTAAGAAAAAATAATGTTATACTTGGAAATGAGTCGTATAATTAGACATATAATTAGATAAAAAATATAAGATAAAGTAATCAAGACGTAATGATTTGTTTAAAGAGAATCCAATGGTGTAATTTGTTTAGTGTATATTTTGATAAAGAATACAGAAGTTGAAGTAAATCAAAGAAAGAAAGCAACATATCATCTCAATTGGGAAACAATAGAAAACGAAATAAAGTTGAGTGAAGTCATATCGGATTGCCCTTTTAAGCGACAAGCCAGCATGTTCAGCCATGGTGGTGGTGATGAGCAATTTTTTCAATCGCCATGTGAGAGCAAAGTTGAACATATTCTTCCCCACCTTTTTTTTTTTTCTCTTCTTTTAATTAACAACTTGACCTTAATGTCGTATAATTAGAAGCCGCAATCTATCACATAAAATTTGTTTGCCCTAATATAGTCCATCTCCTTTGCCTTTAGTAACCCTCCTTTTGTTCTCCCCTTAATCCACCATTAATAATAGCAGTCTCAGTATCTCTTCATAACGTTCATACTTTGATTCCTTTTACACATTTAAAAGAGTTAGCAGCAAAAAGTAAAAAAAAAAAAAAATTTTTACAGATTGTGCCAAATACCTTAATCGAGGTTTAGATTTTAGAAGAAGACAAACATATACATGTTAAAAACTTTTAAAGTTATATCATTTTCCTTTAGATTTATAAGGGCATTACAGAATACAGATTGTGCCAATCCTTTTAGTTGCAGTAAAAGTATGGCATCAATCCTCTCCTCTCAGTGCTGGTACTTAAAAGCTTTGGTGAATATTTTGCCACCAAAAGGCTAAACTAGCGAATCATATTTTCATTACTGTCTCTTTGTGATAATCATATAAAGATACAAAATTCGTTCTTAGCCGAATCTGATATATATCCGAGGTAAAGCAAACTAAACTTTGGTGATATATATAAATATATTTGCTTCTGACTATCTTGGCTTTAATATTTTAATGCATAGTTTTAGAAGCATTTTCACCTAAAAACAAATTGAAAAATAATATGCAAATGACGTTGTTGATCTTAAGCTTGAAGACGATCAACTTTAACCGAGAATAAGACAAGGAGAAATGGCACATTCCATTTGGTTATACTCAGCACCCATCTGCAAAATTCTCTCCATATATTTTTGCTGTACGATAACTATGCAGTCTAATCATGATTTAATGGAGATAGGAGAATACCCACTAGGGCAAAAAGCAAAGTGATCAGAAGAATTTCAAATATATTAGAATGAAGAACAAAAGAAGTAATTAAAATATATTATACGATTCAAAAGAGGGGAATAGAATTCATGCGCAATAGCAGTCGATGGTCCCATTTATAAAGAAGAAAAATATATATATATATTCAAGTCAAATCTCATCACTCTCTTTATGAATAATTCATTGATCACTTGCTGTGAATTAATGGAGCTTACTGCTATGCAGTTTTCAACTGTAAAGTGAGAGGAATTTTGAATATTTTCCCAAGAATAATATAATAAATATCAAAGTAATATAATCTTTTTACCAGTGATGACCCATCATACAGTTTTTGGTTCCCTAACGATTCAACCTTCCCATTTTAAACCTAAGTTTTTTCCATTTGTTTTTTAAAATTTTACTGCTTTAATTTTGATCTAAACCCTAAAAATGAATTTGAGAGATTCCAAAGCCGAGAAATCTTCCTTCCTCAGATTCTCCTTCTTCTTCTTCTTCTTCTTCTTCTTCTTCTCTTGTTATGTCTGTCGCTTTCACTTATTTCCTTCTATTAACTGGTGGGTCAAGAATTTATGTCTCTTTGGCCGTTGAGAGGGGTAACAAAACATATGCCGAAAATGACACTGCTTTAAGAGCATATCAAACATTTCCAATTTTAGTTTATTTCTAGTTCTACATATATGTATATCTCTTGCTTTCCACATACCAACATTTTTGCCGATCCAGACTCTCACACGTTGCAGCCCTTCTCTCCCTTCCATAAACTCGCTCTGAGTTAACCCAACTCACTGCTGAGTTACGTCTCCTTTTGTATTGGAGTTTAGCAGGGCATCCTAAGATACAGGATTTAAAATAATATAAATTTTGACTCAATGAGTCAATTGTTGAAGAAGAGTGTTCGAATTGCGAATAATATCGATATCTAGGGTAAGACTTTGTTTGGTATTTTGGGAAAAAAGGATCTGAAAAGGTTGAAAAAAGCGGACAAAGAAGGTATGAACAAAACGACACGTCAAATCAAATACCTTTTTTCATTGCCTCTTCTCTCTATCTTTCTCTGTGAATAGTTTTAATTTGTTTGGGAGAGACGGAAAGAAACTTTAATGGAGAAAGGCCCACCACCACCTCATTCATTCACTTTCTTTCTTTCTATTCTCTTCAAAGTAATGAAATTTAGAAAGAGAGATTATGATGATGATGATTATGACTCGACTCACTCACTACTCACCTAATTGTAATCAGATTTTTATTTTTATTTTTTTATTTGCTTTATTTTGTGATGATGAATGGTATGTTTGTGGTGGTGGACTGGTGGGTATGGGGTTATTCTCTCCCTCTGTCATTTTCAACCTTTACAATCTCTCTCTTTCTCTCTCCATCTCTTTCCTCTTCTTGCACTCTTTAACTCGACAACTCACCCATTTGACTCAATACAGTAGAAAGTTTCGAGAGTGCACTAATCTAACAATAAAATATGTTATTATATTTAAGTAGTATGAAAAAACTTTTAATTTGGTAAACATGTTTAATATAACTCCCATGCCATGCATGCAGCCATGCAACAGAGACCGGAACTGAAACTCGCACCGGAGCTGAGTCAACTCATCAAACAAAAAGGAAAGGAAACCCGATTTTTTTTCATTTACAGAAAAATCAAAAAACACGTAAGCAGACAGTGACGCTGACTGTCAATGTAGCCCCACTCCAACTCAGTGGTGAGTGGACACAGCATCTCCCTCTCTCTCAAAAAGGATTTGATTGATGAATCCATCCATCTCTACTCAACTCAACTCTTTCTTTCTTTCTCTCTCTTCCTCTGTTACAGAGAAACAAAGATCTGAGATATATATATAGAAAACAGAATCTATACTCACCACCTGTTTATTGTCGACCCCACCACCCCCCAACCCTCCTCTTCCCTCCTCAATAAATTATTAAATCTCCATGAACAAACTTACACTTTATGTCTTTATTCTCTCCCTTTCAAAATTTTCTAATTTCTTTTTAAAACTTTAGCATTTAATTTTTATATGTTTGCCGGCGATGCCTACGCCGGTTAGTGTAGCGAGGCAATGCTTGACACCCGAAGCAGCTCATGCGCTCGACGAGGCCGTTGCTGTGGCGCGCAGGAGAGGCCATGGACAGACCACGTCGCTTCATGCAGTTTCCGCTCTCCTTTCTTTTCAGTCGTCGATTCTACGCGAGGCCTGTGCGCGTGCCAGGAACACCGCCTACTCGCCTCGTCTTCAGTTCAAGGCGCTCGACCTTTGTCTAAGCGTGTCTCTTGACCGTGTCTCGTCCACTCAGCTCAGCGACGACCCGCCCGTGTCGAACTCACTGATGGCCGCGATCAAACGGTCTCAAGCCAACCAACGGAGGCAGCCTGATAATTTCAATCTCTACCACCAGCTTTCGCAGTCTCATAACTCGTCTGTGGCCGTTGTAAAAGTCGAGTTACAGCACTTGGTTATATCAATTCTCGATGACCCGGTCGTGAGTCGGGTCTTCAGTGAAGCGGGATTTCGGAGCAACGAAATCAAGTACGCTATCTTACGCCCTCTCACAACGCAGCTTTTTAAACTCTCTCGCGCCTCTAAAGCTCCACCGCCAATTTTTTTATGTACCTACTTGACTGAAAATTCGGATCCAGTTTCGGGTCGGAAGGGAATGAGCTATACGTTTCCGGGTTATGGTGGGTACTTGGATCATAGAGATGATAACTGTAGAAGGATAGGAGACGTGCTTTTGAAGAGAAAGAATCCTATGTTGGTGGGTGTTTACGCTTACGGTGCACTCAATAGTTTCAACGAAAACGTAGAGAGAAAACATAATAAGAATATTTTGCCTTCAGAATTATCTGGGTTGAATATTGTTTCCATTGAAAACGATATTTCAAAATTTATCACAGAAAATACTGATAAAGGGAGTGTCAATGTGAGATTTGTGGAGGTGAGTTTGTTTATAGAGCAAAGTTTAGGACCTGGGGTGGTGGTTAATTATGGAGACTTGAAAGTATTTGTTAATGAAAATAGCAATGATAAAGGAACAAATGATGCAGTTGTGAGCCATGTTGTGGCTCAATTGACGAAGCTGTTGCATCTTCGTGGCTCTAAAGTTTGGTTGATAGGTGCTGCAGCCAACTATGAGACGTATTTGAAGTTTCTGAATAGGTTTCCATCAATCGAAAAGGACTGGGATTTGCATCTTTTGCCTATTGCTTCTTTAAAAGCTTCTTCAATGGCTGAAACATTCCCCAAATCTAGGTGAGTGTATTTTTCATGTTACTTTGAGTCTTTATATGCCTGCTTTGCATGTTTTTTTTTTTCTTATAGATACAACTTTTGAATTTATTTGTTGTCACTTGGTTTGCTCAAATATATTTTAATATAAGGTTAAATTATCCTTTTCTGATGTGTAGTTTCTGACTTGTTCTTTTGCAATAAACTAGGATTTTGCATGACTTAAGTTTTGTTTAAATAATATGCAAGGCTAAAAGAAAAGGTTTAGTTTAATGTATTAATACGAGTTTTAGAAATGATTTCTTTAGCCGGGGTTTATGTTCAATCATGAATTTAAGTGAGCTCATGGTCAGTTTCTTACTTTTAAGTGTTAGATTTCTTTGAAGATTTGAAGGAACTTTCTTCTCTGATGGTTAAATTTCTTCAATTCTTTCTAAATGTTTTTGCTACTATTGGCTATAGTGTGTGTTTGTTTACATGTAGTAGTCTCTGGTTTTTCAGTTTGCTGTTAGGTATCTTTTTTCTCTGTGCTTTAAGTCACCATGTGTTTTTTTTTCCTCTCCATGTTCCTTTTGAATCTCAGAGTTTGATGGTCTAATTGCAGCTTGATGGAATCATTTGTTCCTTTTGCTGGGCTCTTTTCTACACCTTCTGACTTCAAGAGCCCACTAAGCGGCGTATATCAATGTGCAACCCGGTGCCATCAATGCAACGAGAGGTGTGAACAAGAGATGATTGCTCTGTCAAAAGACTTCAGTTCTTCAATAGCAGACCAGTGCCAATCTAGCTTGCCTTCTTGGTTACAAATGACAGAGACAGGCACAGACGGATTGGATCGAAAGGTGTGTATTGCTTTAAAACCCTTGACTCTAATTTTGGTCTTTTCTGTTTGTCAAATAGAAAAGGCTGAGGCAAAAACCAAGAGAATTAATATGATTATCATGTTTCAGTTAAGCCACTGAAATCTTGACCATGCTAGCCAAATTGATTTTAGTGGAAAAATTCTTTTATTAGGAGCCATAGGCTCCATGGCTCTTATGCTTCTGGAATATATTCAGGATGAAAATTCGTTTCTGAATTTTCCTAAGATTTTGTTGGTTACATACAAATTGGAATAATTTTAAGAATCTTTGCAAAGTTTATGTAAAAATCAATTTGTATCTCTTCAGTGCAGACCAAAGATGGTGGAACAATATTGAGTGCCAAAATTACGGAGGTGCAAAAGAAATGGGATGACTTATGCCAACGTCTTCATCAGACTCAACCGTACCCTTCCTCCAACATCTATCAAGTGGGTTCTCAATTTCCCCCTGTCATGGGCTTTCTGTGTCCTGAAGACAGAAGGGAGAATGCTGATAACAGCAACAGCAATAGAAATACACCACCTTCTGATAAAAGTTGCATCAATGTGGATTCGGTGATTCCCATTGACTTAGAAAATGTTTCTGCTTCGAAAACACTTTCTTCTCCCATGGTTTCCAAAGATCCGAATGAGATTTTGGTATCCAAACTATGGCAAAATCCATCAAAAGCAGATCTTGAGTTAGGTGGCCTCAGATCTCCCTGCAGTTTGTCTAATTCAAGTGTGGATGACGGTAATCGAACATCTCCAACTTCTGTGACTTCTGTGACCACTGTTTTGGGATTGGGAATGTGCTCTGCCCCTGCTAGAAATGAACTGAAGGAACATACAGAACTTTCTCAGGAATTATCTGGTTGCTTTTCTGCAAATGTAGATATCGTCAATGGGAGTATTTCTAACCATCCGGCTCCATCTTCATCCTCCTCATGTCCTGACTGGCATCGGCAATTTGATTTAAGTAATTTCAAGACACTTTTTAGTGCTCTCACTGAAAAAGTTGGTTGGCAAGATGAAGCCATACATGTTATATGCCAAAACATAGTTCACTGGCAAGCACTAAATGAAAATCGCCATAGAGCAAGTAAACGAGGAGTATGGCTCAATTTTACTGGTCCTGATAGGTGCAGTAAAAGGAAGATTGCTGTTGCCCTTGCTGAGATAATATATGGAAGCAAGGAAAATTTTATTGGTGTGGATCTGAGTTCCAAAGTTGGGGTGACCGATACAAATGCAATCTTTGATTGTGAAGATGTGAGTGGTTACGGTATGAAGTTTAGAGGGAAAAATGGGGTTGATTATATTGCTGGGGAGTTATGCAAGAAACCCTTGTCCATTTTCTTTCTTGAAAATGTAGATAAGGCTGATCTCCAGGTTCAGATTAGTTTGTCCAAGGCTATACGAACAGGTAGATTTATTGATTCAGATGGGAGAGAAACTTGCATCAAGAATACAATATTTGTGATCACATCAGCATTTATGAAAGATAGCAAGATTATCTCTTACACAAATGAGGGCATTAATTATTCTGAGGAAAGAATTTTGAGAGCAAAGAGCCGGCAAATGCAGATCCTAATTGAACCTGCTCTAGGGAAAAGCTGCATTAGCCAAAAGTTGACTACATCAAGTTCAAGTAAAGGCACAGTGTTTGTGAATAAGAGGAAACTGAAAGGCCGGAATGAGTATTCACAGCAGGATGATATCTCTGAGACGGTCAAACGGGCTCATAGATCATTAGCTAGGAATTTAGATTTGAACCTTTCAGCTGAAGAGAATGAACTGCAAGACATTGATGATGGGAACTCAGAGAATGACTCCTCCGGGAACTCCAAGCCTTGGTTGCAAGATATCTTTGATCAGACTGAAACAGTGGTTTTCAAGCCATTTGATTTTGATGCACTTGCAGAGAAAGTCTTGAATGATATCAACAAGAGTTTCCACATGATTGTTGGCTCTGAATGTTCGCTAGAAATCGACTCCAAAGTGATGGAGCAATTACTTGCAGCTGCATATCTATTAGCCACAGACAGTATGGTAACAGATTGGTTGGAGAAAGTTCTTCGCAGGGGATTTGTAGAACTTCAAATGAGGTACAACCTCACAGCTCATTCCATTGTGAAGCTTGTTACTTGCGAGGAAAGTTCCATGGAGGAGCCAACACCAGAAGCAGCAGAAATTCGCCTTCCATCAAAAATTATTTTGAATTGATATTTTCCAAAAGCCTAGTGATACAGATAGTTGTATAATTTAGCAATCAGCTCTAGTTTTGGTAGCTGTTAATTTAAAATTTTTATTGGTTTTCTTGTTCAAGATAGGTTTTTGTATTATGTATAATCTATAGTCCATGCTTGTGTGAATTATGATTCTCTTTTATGTACCGAATACCAAAATATTCTTCTTTTCGTTCCTTGAATTTGATGATGGCTAAATGCTTATGCATTTCATCAAGGTTTGTATGATTTTACCAATGAGGAACATGTAAAGTTGAGATTGTATTCTGCTATATTATCAGTTAAGAAATTTTTAGTCTCACATATGAAATTACAAGTCTTTTATAGCATGATAATTGAGGCTATAATTATAAGTTAATTACACTGCCTGCCACCCCTGAGGTTTGGCATAAAATGTTTTACCCCTTAGTTTTGGGAAACTATCACCCCCAAATGGAGATTTTGTAAGTTAATGTATCGTTATAGGGTTAAAAAAAAAAAGGACATTTTGAATAAATTATTGGCCTTTTTATCTAAAAGATACTAAAATGGTTATCTTTTTTATTTTAATTTATGACTTCAATTGTGATGCTGATCAGATTGTTATTGAGTGTATGAAAAACAGAGATAGGGCTAAAGTGTGATTGAAGCCCAAACGCAAGACTCAAAAATCTTAAACGAGCAGAACAACTTTCAAATGCCATAATTTTTTATTCATGAGGAGTTACGGGGCCTATAATATATCAACGGATAGCTCGTTTCGAGCCCAACACTCAATAATGTACCTTTGGATCATTTCCACCAGTTTTGAGGCCAAAATCCAACGTTTCGAAGGGTTTCAGAGCTGTTAAAGTTTTCTGCGCGGTTTTTACTATTTTATTTAGGATTTTTCTTATTTTAATTATTGTAGGAATTAATTATCTTACGTAATTAGGACTTTTGGCCATATTTAAGCTAAAAGTTTTAGGGTTTGGGGTTGGTTGTTTTTGTTTGATTTTATCAATAATATTCAGCGATCGTTTTCTCTATTTATCTTTCCAATTTTCGGTATTCAATTAAATCAACGAATTTTGATGCGTGTATTGTCAGTATTTTGAGGAATTAACGACCTTACAGAAGACTTCCGCTACATCAGTTGGTATCAGAGTCGAAATTCCTGAAGCCATGCAGCCAAGGAGACGACCTGATAAACAACTAATAGATGAAGTATATGAACATGACAATCTAATGCAGATGGAGCAACGGGTTGAGCAGAGATTGGGACAGAACTTCGATCAAAAGATGGATCAGCTTATTGAACATATGACCGCGTTATTGGCTGGTTATCAGACCCAAAATCAACCAGAACAAAATCTAGGTAATCTGGGATTGAGGCAGCGTGATGAAGATATGTTGCGGAATCCTCTATATAATGATGATGACGACAGTAGTGATAAGGAGGAGTTTTATGAAGAAGTCCATCCTAGGAGGCGCAGGAATCCTGTTGATAATAAGCCTTAGGAGACGGGGTTGAGAACTGATTTACCAAAGTTTACTGGCAGCCTTCAACCTGAAGAATTTTTGGATTGGTTGGCAACGGTAGAAGAGATTTTGGAGTTCAAAGGGGTTCCAGAAAATAAGAGAGTTCATTTAGTGGCAACAAGGCTTCGTAATAGAGCCATGGCTTGGTGGCAGCAATTGAAGCTCACGAGAAACAGGATGGGTAAATCCAAAATTGTTACATGGGAGAAGATGAAGAAACACTTGAGGTCAAAATTTTTGCTGTACAATTTCCAGCGGATTATGTATCAACGTTTGCAAAATTTGAAGCAAAAGAATAAGTCTGTTGATGAGTATACTTTCGAGTTCTATCAATTGTTGATGAGGAACAAGGTTCATGAGTTTGATGAATAGTTAATAGCGCGATATATTGGTGGCTTGAGAGTGCAGATTCAAGATACAGTTAATTTATTTGATCCGATATCAGTCTCAGCAGCCTATCAAAGAGCTTTACAAGTGGAGAAGCAAATGGCTCATCGATCTAATAGCGTAGGTAATAATTCTGCAAGTTTGGGTAATAGTAGTGGATCTGGTATTGACAAATTTCGTGGTTCTACAACCTCTAATAAGAATCCTGGCAATAGTAGTGGTCAACTGAATAAAACTAGTAGAGGATCCATGAAGTGCTTTGGGTGTGGGGAAGTTGGTCATAGACAATCCGAGTGTAAAAAGACGACAACTACGAAAAGATTATTTGTTAATGCTGATGATTGTGAAGATGAGAGTGCTGACATTGAAGGAAATCTAACATTTGATGAAGGAGACAGTGGACAAAGTAGTATTGATAAGGTAATAGAGATTGGTGACACAGGTACAACATTAGTAGTTAGGCGATCTTGTCTGACCCCTAGGGCTGTGAGTGAAGAATGGCTTTGAAACAATATTTTTCATTCGACATGTATTGTTCTTGGTAAGGTGTGCAGATTTGTTATTGATGTTGGCAGTTGTGAGAATTTAATTTCTGCTGAAGCAGTTCAAAAATAGGGAGTTAAAACGGAGGAGCATCCAAAATCGTATAAGCTGGCATGATTTAAAAAGGGAGGAGAGATAACAGTTTCTAAATGAGCCTTATTCCATTTTCTATTGGTTCGAAATATAAAGACATAGTGTGTTGTGATGTTGTTCCTATGGATGCATGTCATTTGTTGCTTGGGAGGCCTTGGCAGTTTGACCGTAGTGTTTTCCATAATGGGCAAGATAATATTTACAGTTTCGTGTTTGAAAATTCGAAGATTGTGTTGCTGCCTACCAAAGAAACAAAGAAGCCGAAGTTTGCAGGGAACAATAGTAGTCTTTTAACAATGAAGCAGTTTGATGAGGAGTTGAGAGATTATGATGTTGTGTATGCTTTAGTTGGCAAAGAAGTTGTACTAGATCAAATAGTGCCGAGGGAAATTGAATTTGGGATTTATGAATTTTCTGATGTTTTCCCTAATGAGTTACCTACAGGTTTACCTCATTTGCGTGCAATACAACACCGCATTGATTTGGACCCTGAAGCTGTTCTTCCAAACCAAGCACATTATAGAATGAGCCCGGGTGAGCATGAAGAGTTGAAGAGATAGGTGGAAGAGCTGTTAGAAAAGGGACATGTTCGTGAAAGCTTAAGTCCATGTGTTGTTCCTGCTCTTTTGACGCCAAAGAAAGATGGTTCTTGGCGTATGTGTGTGGTTAGCCGAGCAATAAACAGAATTACCGTGACGTACATATTTTCGATTCCGTTTCTTGATGATTTGCTAGATCAATTGAGTGGTGCCTCAGTTTTTACAAAATTAGATTTGAAAAGTGGGTACCATCAGATTCGGGTTAGACCAGGGGATGAGTGGAAAACTGCTTTCAAGACTCAAGAGGGGTTATATGAGTGGCTGGTGATGCCGTTTGGGTTATCTAATGCACTTAGTACCTTTATGCGTGTCATGAATCAGTCTTTGAGGCCGTTTATTGGAAAATTTGTTGTAGTCTATTTTGATGATATTTTGATTTATAGTGCTAACTGTGATGAGCATGTGTAGCATTTGAGAGAAGCTTTAAATGTTTGAGGTGCGAAAAATTTTATGCAGCCACTAAGAAATGTATTTTTATGACTTCTCGAGTTCAGTTCTCGAGTTATGTTATTTCGTGTGATGGGTTACAAGTTGATGAAGCGAAGATAGAAGTTGTGCAAAATTGGCCACGATCGAAAACACTTACTGAAGTTCAAAATTTTCATGGGTTGGCAGTATTTTATCGCAGATTTATTGCCCACTTCAGTAACATTATGGCGCCAATAACAGATTGCATGAAACTGGGAAAATTTAATTGGATAGACGAGGCAGAATTAGCGTTCCAACAGATCAAGCAACGCCTCACATATGCCCCAATTTTAGTGTTACCTGATTTTACACAGCCCTTTGAGTTACATAGTGACGCGTCTAAAGTGGGGATTGGAGATGTCCTTAGTCAACATAACCAACCAGTATCATATTTTAGCGAAAAATTATCAGGTGCTAAGCTGAGGTATACTACTTATGATGTAGAGTTCTATGTCGTGGCATTAGAGGCATTATTTATTTCAAAGGGAGTTTGTGCTTTATACTGAGCATGAAGCCTTAAAACACTTGCATCGACAAGATAAATTGGCTTATAGACATGCACGTTGGGTGGCTTTCCTACAACAGTTCACTTTTGTGGTTAGGCACAAGGCATAGGTGAAATGGAGTGGCTGATGCGTTAAGTCGTAGAGCAAATGTGTTGATAACCATGCGCGTTGAGGTACCTAGCTTTGAAACTTTTTCTGATTTATTCATTACTGACCCATTTTTCTCTACTGTTTTGGAAAAAAAATCGAGGCTGGGGAGAAGACAGATTTTGTGTTGCATGACGGATTTCTATTTCGCGGTAATCAATTGTGCATTCCTGAATGTAGCCTTCGATATTAGATTAATCAACAGTTGCATGGTGAAGGTCATGTGTGTCGAGACAGAACTTTGCAGTTGGTACAAGCCTCATACTTTTGGCCTACCATCCGTAAAGAAGTGGAGTGTTATGTGAAGAGGTGTAAAATATGTCAAGTACCCAACGGTATAGCTAGCAATGTCGGTCTTTATATGCCTTTGCCGATTCCATCTCAACCTTGGGTAGACATCAGTATGGATTTTGTATTGGGGTTACCAAGAACGCAGTGCGACAATGACTCTATATTTATAGTTGTTGATCGGTTTTCTAAAATGGTTCATTTCATTCCATGCAAGAAGATACTGATGCAGTGCATGTGGCACAATTATTTTTTCGAGATATTTATCGACTTCATGGGTTGCCTGCATCTATCGTGTCTGATCGTGATACCAGATTTCTTAGTCACTTTGGCGAAGTTTATGGAAGATGACAGGTACTCGGTTAAATTTTAGCAGTGCTTATCATCCCTAAACTGATGGACAAACTGAAGTTGTTAATCGTTCTTTGGGTAATTTATTGAGATGTTTGGTTGGTGATAATTTGCGGAGTTGGGATTTAAAGTTGTGTCAAGCTGAATTTACTCATAATCATTATGTCAATCAGAGTACTGGGTTTTGTCCTTTTCAAATTGTGTATTTTATGGTGCCTCGAGGTCCTTTGGCGTTATTGCCTCTGCCAGATAAAACCAAAGTTCATGGTAAAACTACTGATTTTGTTGATAGCTTGAAAGATGTTCACCAGGCAGTTCGTAATAATTTGGAGAATGTCGCCAGCAAATATAAACAAGATGCTGATAAAAAGCGACGACAATTGGAGTTTGATGTGGGAGATTATGTGTGGGTTGTTCTTACAAAGGATATATTCTCTGTTGGTGATTATAATAAGTTGTCTGCTCGGAAAATCGGGCCGATTGAGATAGTGGAGATAATCAATCCAAATGCTTATCGCTTAAAATTGCCTAGTCACATTCGTACATCCGATGTGTTTAACGTTAAGCATTTGTTTCCTTATTATGGTGATTGTTCTAATGATGATGTTGTTGTTAATTCAAGGGCGAATTTTCTATACCATGGAGGGAATGATGCGGATCAGATTGCTAAAGGCCATAACTTTTGATTCAGGAGGAGTTATGGGGTCAATAATTTATCAACGGAAAAGCTCGTTTCGAGCCCGACACTCAATAATGCACCTTCGGACCATTTCCACCAGTTTTGAGACCAAAATCCAACGTTTTGAAGGGTTTCGGGGTTGTTGAAGTTTTCTACGCAGTTTTTACTATTTTATTTAGGATTTTCTTATTTTAATTATTTTAGGAATTAATTATCTTATGTAATTTGGACTTTTGGCCATATTTAAGCTAAAAGTTTTAGGGTTTGGGGTTGGTTGTTTTTGTTTGATTTTATCAATAATATTCAGAGAACGTTTTCTCTACTTATCTTTCCAATTTTCGGTATTCAATTGAATCAACGAATTTTGATGCCTGTATTGTCGGTCTTTTGAGGAATCAACAACCTTACAGAAAACTTCCACTACGTCAAATTGTTAACACTAATTCATGATTGTTGATCTATGATAATCCAACTGTTTAAAAGATACTGCAATATTTTCCTTGAATTGAAATATTTAACTAACATAATTGCTATTTTGAGGTGAGGGTAAGGGTATCAATCCATGAGTAGCCCAGATGGTTAGAGGGAATTGGGGATAATATGGATATGTGCACGATCTTCAGTTCGATTCACTATCTAAGTATCCGCGATTTAAGTAGAAGGTCGTGGCAGTGGGTTACTACGCTAGTCTCCTTAGTCTCTCCTGAGAATTAATCAAGGTGCACGTAAACTGGTCCAATCCACCTTGGTTACAAAAAAAAAAAAAAAACAGAGAGGGTGAGGGTGTTGATTTTTCAAAATTGGAGGGAAGTGGTTTCTCACCAAACCTCGGAGTGGCAGTTTGATAAATCCTAATTCTAACCTAGCAAATGTAAATGTGAAAGTAAAACTTACACGACTCAAAATTTTAAAAATCAAATGGGCCAAGAGAAGGCCCAATAACAGAATACTGGGCTTCTGACTTTCCTAATATAAGTATCCAAACTTTTGGCGTTTCGCTTCCTACAGTGGGAAAGTTCAGTTCAGTTCAGTCTTCAGAGTTCAGACAACCGATCTTCAGCACTTCTGTACTCAAACCTTCCGTTTCTAACTCAAAACAACATACGAATCTACCTTAACACGTACATACGTATACGATACCGTATACGTACAGGAAAATGGCTTCAGTTTCTTCAAGTCCTCGCACGGTAGAAGAGATCTTCAAGGACTTCAACTGTCGTCGCTCGGCTCTCGTTCGTGCTCTCACTTCAGGTCCATCTTTTCACAGTCTTTGAATTTTAAACCCTAATTTTCAGATGAAACGGAAGTTTTTTTGTTTGATTTTCCTTTTAAGTTAACGGTTTTTCTTTCTTTTTAGATGTTGACAAGTTCTACATACAATGCGATCCAGGTTAGTTCACTGTCTTTATTACTTTTCGTTTGTGGTTTGGTTGCTCAGCGAAGTTAGTTTGTTGCATCTGTAGTGAGCTTAAGATGTACTTTAAATTTTATTAACAGCATTCAATATTTGAAATACTTAGAATTTGTGAATATAGCTTAGGATTTTTTATTTTTTTTGGTTGATTTTTGTAGAGAAGGAGAATTTGTGTTTGTACGGACACCCAAATGAATCATGGGAGGTGGCAATGCCTGCTGATGAGGTGCCACCGGAGGTTCCAGAGCCAGCATTGGGCATAAATTTTTCAAGGGATGGGATGCATAGGAAAGATTGGCTTTCTCTTGTTGCAGTTCATAGTGATTGCTGGTTGCTTGCAGTGGCTTTCTACTTTGGTGCTCGACTTAATCGCAATGAAAGGTACAATTTTTTGCATACTTGCTGTGGGTACTCAATGTTAATGGAAGGATTGTTGAAAACTGTAGTGTTTGCTACTTGTCGGTGCAATAGCCCTTTTTTGGTGAAATTCAACAAAGATATATCTAATAAGAGTTTATTACTGTGATGATCATATTTTTTAATGTGTTAACTGCTTTACTTGTACAGTGAACAAAGTTGTTACAATGTAATGAAGTGCTTATGCCCTAATCACTGCAAGATCTTCTGAAGAGATTTTAAAATTTTGGCTACATCTCTGCTATTTTTCAACAACGTCTCTATTACACTATTCTCATCATGATAGGAGTTGCACCGAATCCTTTAGTTCCTGTTCTTCAATTTATAGGATTCTTCTTTCAAGCTATTCCTTGTCAATTGAAATCACTGGACCAATCCTTATACTATCTACTTGTAGTTGAATTAGTCAGTATCAACTACCACACATTCATGAAGTAGAATGTGTTGGGATATATGGCTCGTTTTCCTAGTTGTTTCCTTGTAAAATTATTATTTCTTTTAGGAAGTTAATTTAAAGAGGAGTACAATTGTTATGAGGATGTGAATCCTATTAATGATGTAATTAGGAGAGTCCCCTTATAAATAGAATAAGATTCTTACGAGAAGTAGGATATCCCACATACTATCTATAAATATAGGGGTGAGAACCAATTCAAGGTTATGAGAGAATGAAAGGATGTGAGAACACATGGTAATTGATATAAGGGTTATTAAACACCATGGGGAGAGTGTGGTTAGAAACTGAGATTGTTTCTGCTCTACGTACTGGGTTGAGCATGATTAGAAACTAGGATAGTTTCAGCTCTATTAGTTATGTATCAGGTTTATGGTGTTGCGTACTCTTTTATATTTGTGTTCATGAAGCTATAGTGGATTTCTCTCATCTGTGGATGTAGACGGGTTATGCCGAATCACGTAAATATCATGTCTCTTTGTATGGTATAACTTTATTCTTATGTTATTAATCTCAAATCTATGTTTTTCGCTACGCGAATTCCTAACAAAATGGATTAAAAATATATGATCCCTGGTCTCACCCCTTCATCTGCAAAAGAGTCTTTCATGAGATTCAGTATATCCTCCTTTCTTCCTGTTACTCTAATAGGAAATCGATTCTTTATGGACAACCAAAATTGATACTATTTTTGGGAATATTCGTGGAGTACCAGACCAACATATGGCAAACATCTTCCAAGAATTTACCCCTGCCCTGTTATATCAGCTGCTATATGCTTGTACTTTATGTAGTCAACACAGCTCTATCCACCACTTGTTAAAGAGAAACAAGTGCACTAGTGACACTTTGGATTCTAATATAGTCATCTGACATAGCAGGGGTCAGTTCCAGTTAATTCTGTCTATAACTAATAGTCCCTTATTTTGTTGGCTTTTATACAAATGACTTCCCAATTTCTATACATGAGGGAAAAGGGGGGGAGACAAGATTGTATGCACTGGTGATCAAAAGTGGCATGGTGCCCCTCTTTATGAAATGAATTGCTCAATGTAACTTGTTAATTTATTTGAGTGCAATTTTGCACATTGAAGTTCACACCCAACTCAGGTCATTGTAATTATGTGAAAGCATGCTTGACATGCCTATAGTTGCTACCATGAAGTAGAGGTCAACAAGCCTAAAGATTCTGAATCACTGAAAGACGCATTATTCATGCTGTGACTTGGGTGGCAGTAGGCTGGACTAGCCCAAGAAATTGATGCTAGGATTGAGCGTATTGCATGTAGTCTTGCACAATCCGACAGATTGGGCTTGGTGAATAGAAGTTGGAGACATTGAGCTTTGTCTGGATCTGTAGGCTGGTTCTCATATCATCTTATTCCGGTTTCCAATGACATTCTTTGGACAGCCAAAAAGGTTCTCTGTTGTAGGACATTGATGGAAGGTACTTGAGACACTTTCCAAGATCAGAATAGGGAAATAAAAGTTTTAGCTAGGCTTGTCGTTTAACAGGTTTATTATATCAAGCAAGAAACAATTGAGAGAGAACCTTAAGTTTTTTATGACATTATTTATATTTCTATTACCCCCATTTCACCATCAGAAAACGTTTTGCTGGATGCAAACTTCCAGGACCACTTACCAGTAACAATCCTTTGGGTTCTGAGATTGATAGATTTACAAACATATATATACCTTAAATTAAAGGTGGCATGACTAGTCAGTTGTTTGTATTTCTCTGCAATCCTTTCAGGTGCTTCTAGAGCTTGATGAAAATTCATTCACCATAACATTTTGCTTATTTTCCTTTTTCCTTCTGTTTGTAGTTTTCAATGTTCTCTACAGACTGCTTTGGTGGAGGTAAAATTTTAAATCAACTTGTGCTTAGGCATGCATACACTTATTGAATGGTTACTCTGTCTAGCTAATTCAGATAAGGGGGCTTCATCCCATTGGTTTTTACGTGTGCTCTAGAGAGCAAATATTCTAAACCTCCACGTTTTTTCCCAATGTCCTTCGATAATTTTGTATTGATATCTTATATATATCATGGACTATATATCAACAGGAAGCGGCTATTTAGCTTAATAAACGAACTTCCCACCCTCTTTGAAGTTGTTACTGGCAGGAAGCCCCTAAAAGATAAACCTAGTGTGGATAGCGGAAGCAAATCCCGGAACGGCTCCAAGGTAAAGATTTTTGCTATTCTTTCAGTCTGATAAAACCAATACAAATTGATAAATTCAAACTATGTTATAGTTTTCCTTCTCTTTTGATTGCATTATTTTGGGCTCGTAACCTACTCTCACGTTGCAGAGATCAATTGATGGATTAGTGAGGAGCAATCCCAAAATGATTGAGGATCGTGTAGAGGATGAAGATGATGAGCACAACGAAACCTTTTGCGGAAGCTGTGGGTCAAGTTACAACTCTGATGAGTTCTGGATAGGTTGTGACATTTGTGAGCGGTGGTACCATGGAAAATGTGTGAAGATAACACCAGCAAAAGCAGAAAGTATCAAGCAGTACAAATGTCCTTCTTGCTGCACAAAGAAGGGAAGGCATTAGCAGTTACATAGAAAGCTTATGGCGTCACAAACCACCTTATTTTACTCACTGTTCTTGTAGTAAAGCCATGATAGTTTATTTATCCATTTAATCTTTCCTTTTCTGGGTTGAGAACTTCTGGGTTTCACAGCGCTTACCCATTCTAAATGCTGTTTACCACTGATTGAAGTCTGATTTCTTCACCCTTACAACGGGTGACCCCTTAATTTAACGGATTAAATAGATAGCAGTTACAATTGCAATGTCCTCTGTCTAATTTGTTCAGTTGTCTTGGAATTTTAGGTGCTGCAAGCATACTGGATCATTGTTTCTGCATTTTCCTGTCAAATGGCTATTGGGATTTTTGTGTAGGGTAAATTACCCCGGGGTAACATAATCCATATCTATATGATGAGAGATTGGACTCATTTGTGTGTAACTTAGATGATTAAGACGAATCGGGATAACACGATTTTAAATTCAATTTCTCTGAGTATCTTTACTTTTTAAGTGGGAGGCATAAATTGGGCCTACACCTCAGACATAAATAAGTTGGTTATGAGTGATGGAAGTTGTTAATTGGTTGATTAGGTGACAACAATGCATATTTATGTGATTATTTTTAAATTTATTTTTATTAATAATAAACATGGATAAATACTTGGGGGTGTTAGGAGAGACGTAGAGCTGTTGTCTTCTGTTCCTCTCAATCTCAATTCTGTAAGATAAAGAAAGACTCTCATAAAAATGAGGTGACGGGTCTGAGTAGCTTACAGTCATAAAAACAGCATGTGTTTTGTCTTTTTATATAATAAAGAATAGATAGCGTAACATTTTAATTTTATTGTGGGCAGTGAAAGGGATGGGAGGGCTTACTTTACTAAAAATTAATGAAACACCAAATAAACGTGCTGATTTTTTTTTTTTTTTTTTTTTGTGGTGCACGTGGTGATTTGACTTGGATCTTTTTTTATTTTGTTCTGGCCGACGTACTCAGACACTTCACTTTGTGAGACTACTAGAGCTAGTGCCTTGTGTTGTTGTCCCCAGCTAGAATATAATAATAACAATAAAATATAATACACGTTTCTGGCCTGGCCCACTTCCTTGCCCAATAATTTCCACGTTCAAACTTGAAAGTTGGAACTTCTACAATTTACCATGATTAATATATTTCTTTTTTCTCTTTTTTTCTTCTTTTTCTATACATTTTCTTTATTTTTTAAGCACGTTTTAAAAGAAAATTGAGTTAAAAAGAGTGAATATTTCTACCCTTTTTTATATTAATATTTTTATATTCTAATTTACAAATTAAGGGAATATTTTAATAAAATTTAATAAAAACTTCAAAATCTTAGACAATTTTATTCTTTGAATGGGATTCGAATATGAAATCGTATGACTTAATGAGTTATTATTCAAATGTGAACTCGATGTTGATATATTATTTCTCTGAAGTGCTTGTAATAGACATGCAAATTGATGAATGGATAATTCATAATGCATGCTACTTGCAAAAAATATGTCTTTATTCTTTACATAAAATTATCATGGCTTGACTAATTGTGTTAGACTTGTCGACAAGTTTATGATAAGAAAATATTATTATTAGAAATTTTTTTTTTAATATGTTCTACAAACATTAAAATCATCGGTCAACATTCATCATTAGATTAGTAATGAATATTTTTTTACCGTCAATTTTAAAGGTTATTATCATTGAAATTATTGATAACGTTATTTGACTAATAACATAATTGTTTCATATGATTATTATGGGTTT
>WYDK02000008.1:3121987-3141223 GCA_009867345.2 Toxicodendron radicans
TGCAATGATGCCCAAGTTGAAAGCGATCATCGCTGTTATAGCACAAACCTTTTTCTCGTCGTTCTTGCATATGTGCCGTCGTGAGTCGCTTAATAGGTAGGGAATCCGATTGGCTTGGAGTCGGCAAGTGGGCCTGCTGCGGTAGAGGAATATTAGGAGCAGTTTTATTAGGATCCCCAGATATGGGGCCCACAGGTTGTAGGTATGGGTGTAGATCCTATAGTTTGTCCTCTTGCAAGCGGGCAAGACTCATGGCATGGTTGAGGGTGCGAGGTCGGAAGGGCTGCACCTCCCGTCAGATTTCCGATTTGAGCCCTGATATGAAGCAGCTTAGAAAGAACGTATTTGGAAGGCCAGAAACTTGATTCGAAAGCGGTCATATACTCTGTTACTCCCTCAGTTTGAGTTAATTTGGAAAGATCACCCTGATAATCAACAAAGTCTGAAGGCCCAAAGCAAACTTCCAAATCCTGAAGGAACGAGGATCAAGAATGAATCTGACAATTGGTGTGCAATTGTGCATCCAACGGTACCAAGACCATCCATGTGAAAAGAAACAATTGTCAACCGTTGCTCCGCAGAAGTATTATGGTAATCAAAGAATTGCTCAGTTTTAAACCTCCAGCCACGCGGATCTGTGCCATCAAAACATGGCACTTCCAATCGAAAAGACTTAAAAGGTTTGGCAGATCCAGAAGAATGTGAATTCGAGCCGGTCGTGGAAGTGCCATCGCCACTCGTAGAATTGTC
Organism: Toxicodendron radicans; assembly: GCA_009867345.2. Taxonomy (NCBI): domain Eukaryota; kingdom Viridiplantae; phylum Streptophyta; class Magnoliopsida; order Sapindales; family Anacardiaceae; genus Toxicodendron; species Toxicodendron radicans. The sequence continues at coordinate 3,122,738 of WYDK02000008.1, forward strand.
CCCCATGGGTTCCTTCTATCGTCTTTCTTGTTCTAACTTGACATCAATGGCAATCAATTTGACTGTAATAGCCTTCAAAAGCCCCTCCAAGGAGTCCAGTTTCGCTTCTTGAGCATCTAGCTTGACCCCTTGTTGAGAGACATGTTCATCTAGAGCTTTTATACGCGAATGGTCAGCCATGGCAAGGGAACAAAAGCACCAAATGATAGGGAGAAAATAAATTGACAATCTGTTTTATATGACGTAACACGGCCTCCTAAGAAATATGAGATTTGAGAAGAGAATTTGTTTATTTTCTTCATACCATTAATGTTTTCAGGGGTCTCCTTTATAGCGTTAACAACTAAAGACTTTCATAATAAAAAAGAACTATCCTAACTCTATCAAAACAATAAGATAATAACTGACTTAGACTTATCCTAATTACCCTAATTATCTTAATTCTAAAAGAATCCTAACAGAATATGATTTATTTTCTTTTCTTTGCATATTGGTTTCTGAAAAGAGTAATGGCCAAATTGGTTCTTTAAACTTATAGAAATCCTTCTATTAAACTGGTCCAAATTTTATCTGTATGACACCAAAGATAAACAAAAGATTGCATAAATGGAATTGGATATCTCTTGAGGCAATAAGCTGGAACCTTTAGTTTGAAAAGAAAGTGGGCAATTATAGTTGTTGAAAATAATTCAATTGCTGAGCTGACCATTAACTTAAGCATCCAAATCCCAATTATTGTGCTCAAGGAAAGCCAAATGCCGTAGATTTTCCTGGAAACTGAGATGAAGAAACTGGCAAAAAATTTCAAAATGACGTGTGGGGTCTCGTCTTTCGTCTGTTTTTCTCTGTCTCTCAGAATGAGAAAGTCTTGTGCGTAAGCGTGAGTTTGTGTTTGCAACGGGCCGCCCACGAGACTAATTGAGCTAATTCACAGCCATACATTATACAAAATCTACAAGAATATGAAGTTTCGTTCTTGCTTCTTTTAATCGTCCAGCCTCCCACATAATTGATGCCTTTTTCTTTAAGGTTGCTTCAAGATTACAACCACAAAAGTTGCTTTATGAATTAAGAATATCTCTTATTGTGGTGAATGTTGCCACTCAAAAATAGCATCATAATTATTAATTAATATACTCAGATTTTCCTAGTTTTTTATTTACAGAAATAATATAGATAAAGAATATAAAAGATTCATATTCGAGAATTAACCTTGTTTTAAAATTAGGATCAGACCGGCTAGTTCTGACTGGTTGGACTGATGATATTAGCATGACATAATAAAATTTTAAAATTCTCTGAATTTCAATTTTAGATTTATTTTATTTATATTATAATGTTATTTGGATTTTTGAATTTGATGAATTTATTTTAGAGGTTTATTAATTATAAGAGTTTTAAACTTTTATTATATTATGTTTACGTCAATATGAAGGTCGAACAGACCGACCTGGAGTGAGGGTATAAAAACATCGGAATTAACATGACGATTAGAGGTTTAATTTTATACGCAACTTACATCACCATGTTATTTCAATTTGGTTAAGTCAAAATATATGGCTTCTGGGGTTAAACAATAAGGCATTCAAACCAGATTTGAAGCATTCAAAGTACTATGTTAGTACAAATATGTCTCTCTATCTCTATTTTTATCATCAGCTTCAATAATTTGACTTGTTATTAGATACATATGATTTATGAATAATTGCATGATTAATCACATAGGAAATGATTGGGAAAGAGAGTATACAGTCAACTAGAATGACCACCTATATTTAACAAAATGAATGCCAATTGAATTTGACCCGTGTCAACGTATATTATCCGTTTTGGCATTAAAGAAAACGATGTGAGACTTTAGGTCACGATGTCAGATAATAGGAATTAAATGAGTTGGAACTAGGACGGTAGCATAAAAAAAAATTAAGAGTTATGAAATTGGGCCTTGGGTGGGCTTTTAATTTGGATCTGATATAGGCCCTTTTAGTCTAAGTACACTCACATATATTCCGAATAGCACCACCCTGAGCCTAAAAAAATTAAGTGTTTGTTGCAGACAATGTAGTTGAATTCAGTTGAGAGAGATTCGATTACACTGGTTCATATTGGAAGATTATCAACCGTTTCTGGTTCTGTTTCTGTTTCTGATACTTATGCTTGGTAGATTGAATTTAAATTTGGGGTCATTGAGGAACTAAGTGGGGTGTATGTAGTGTTCTCCTCAGCCTTCAAAACTTCATCTCCCCTGGCTGTGCAAAGCGATTCTGGAATGATATAAACAGCTGAAAAATATGCCCACAGGTTGTTCCGTATTATGCACAGTAACTGTTCGGTGAATTTCCCCTTTGAAAATATGTTTATTTGTTTTGCATTCATGATTTTTTCTTTGATGCTTATATTTTATCATAATGAAGATCATTCTTTTTTTTCGTAAGGATTGAGTACTGGTGACCTATTTCAGCCCAAAATTTTTAACTTCCACAGCAGGCAAATCCAAGGTAATGTTAAACTTCTTTTTTCATCGTAGATAGCTGTTTTAAAAATCACTAATTACGTTAAGATTGTGTATTTGCAGGCGTCAGAGGAGGGAGCTTGTCCTTGGGGAGAAAGGGGTTGTTTGTGAAAAATAAGATTACTTGCAGTTCTTCCCAGAAGGATAAATTTTCTTTCAATGATGAGGATCGTGAAAAGAATGTACCTTTGGTTAAGATGTGTGGGATTACATCAGCTAAAGATGCTGCTATGGCAGCAGAAGCTGGTGCTAATTTTATTGGAATGATTATATGGCCAAACTCCAAGCGCTCGGTTTCGCTTGCAGTTGCTAAAGAGATTTCAAAAGTTGCAAGAGAATATGGAGCAGAGCCTGTTGGGGTGTTTGTGGATGATGATGCAGAGACAATATTAAGAGCTGCTGACTGGGCAAAGCTTGAGTTTGTGCAGGTATGTATGTGTTTACGGTATTGAATTCCTTGAATGTAGCATTATACAATACTTAATTATGTTATTTTTGAGGTTTTGCAGCTTCATGGAGACGGTTCTCGAGCAGCATTTCCAGAATTAGTGCAAGAAAACAGAATAATTTATGTTCTTCATGCAAATGAAAATGGGGACCTTCTAAACCAGATTTCTGATGAAGAGTGTTCTTTGGTTGATTGGATTCTTGTGGATAGTGCAAAGGGTGGCAGGTAAAAGAAATTTTTTTCATGCAATTTCCATGTCAAGCATATTTTGTATGTCTTAGGCAGGAATTACCACATAGATTAAACTGTGCCACTTCTTCCACTCTATGATTTTGGTAAAGCAATAGTCTATGACATTTGAATCATCTCATCGTTCAATATATGGATAGGTTGTTATGGGACCAGATGATTTGAATTCACTAGTTACTTGATGATGTTGCGGTACCTGTTTTTGTCCAAACCTTAGCCAAGAGCAGCGATTCCCTATATAAAATCGTAATTCTTATGTTTTACATGAATTGAAATATACAATGTTAACAAAGTGTCTGATTAGTAAGTTTGATTTATTTGGATCATAGATTGGCCAAATTTGACCTTCTTCAAAAATATCTTTTTCCTTGCTTCCTGACCTCTCTAATTGTTTGAAGTATTAACTTCTTAACTTGTAAATAAACTCGTGACTGTGTATGCAGTGGCAAAGGATTTAACTGGGCCCAGTTTACTTTACCACCAATTAGAAGCAAACATGGGTGGCTCTTGGCCGGTGGGATCAATCCTGAGAATGTTTTCAAAGCCCTGTCCACCCTCAAGCCTAATGGAATTGATGTTAGTAGTGGCATATGTGGCTTAGATGGTATTCAGAAGGATCAATTGCGAATATCTTCCTTTATGAATGCTGTACATTCTGTGTACTATTGATTGAAGAAGAGAAACGGAAATGATAATAAACTTCAAATCTTTAGAAAACTGTTCAAATTTTCATGTAGACTTAAATCTATTTATCTTGGTGTATGTTACTTATTCAATTTTGTCTATTTAAGAGCAAAAAATGGGATGCATCAAGAATAAGAGGGTATGAAGTACTGAAATTGTGAGATACTTGAACTGCAGATGTCTACCTGCAGAATTTTATTTCCCCACTTCTTATAAGATGTTATATCAGCATCTTAAGCACTGTTGTCAAACAGGCTTGTTCATTGCATCGAAAGAGTTTGATGGTTTCGATTATTTAACGGATTATAATAAATAAAAACTCGTTTAGGCATATCTCAGTTTCATACTTTTCTTTGTTGGGTTGCATGTGGCATGAGGATTGAGGACAACCTTTCTTCTATGGTATGTAGTTTTTATGCAATCACCAGATATTTTATTGAGAGCGTGCAAATAGTTGTGCTATTAAAAACTGAAGAAAATGACACCAAAAAGCTTTGGTGGGGACCTGCGTTTGCTATAATGATCATTTTAGTCCATTGGTAACTTGGTACCACTGGTTGCAGTAGATTACAACCAAAAATTCACGTGTACACAAATCAAACAACACAATTTCTCATCTGAAATTGCAGATTTTTCTTTCACTAATACATCACAAGGCAGAACCGTTATGCCCATGTGAGAACATATATGGCAAGGGGCCTGTTCTCGAATACAGCAGGAAGAAAATATAAATGGGGCAGAATGGCTCTCTAATTGTGGTGATACAGAACGAGATAACTGTAAGAAGTCAATAGCTTGTCACAAAGAATTAATTGCTGTATATGCTTCATTTGTTGTGCTTGAAATAATTCAGCTAGGATTTTCAATCTTGTTTCTTTGGTCCATGTAAATTAGGGTCCGTTTGATAATAGACAATATCCCCAGTGTCACTAACAAAGTGATCCCGTTTCAAGCTTCCTATGAGGCTTCCCAATAAGTGAAATGGGAGAGGTCTAGATTTCTTTGGCTCTCTGTAGTACTTTCCAAACACAGGTTTTGCTGCTTCAGTCTGTAAAATCGTATATAAACCATTAGAACTAAATCAGAACAGAGCTTGAAACCAACTTGTCTGTCAAGAAAATCAGTATGTAATGACATTGATATACTCACTGCTTCTATCAAATGGTAGTGTGGGATTTGAGGGAAGAGATGATGTATCACATGGGTTCCGATATCATGGTGAATGTTATTAATCCAGCCATAATCTTGATCAACTGTTGTAAGCCCTCCTCTCAGATAACTCCATTCCTGTTTTATTAAACACAGAACTAAAATCAGCTACACCAATAAATTGCTAAACACTAGACAGATGAAACAGTTATATCTCATAGAATGATCAGAGAAGACAGGAGTACAGTATCATACATTTCCCCGGTACCAAGGAAGCTTGTCGTCATGGCCATGGTGATGCAGGTAAGTTACTAAATCCAACCACATGACGAATATCTGCATTTGTGCGACAATTCAGTAACTGGCATATGAAAATTATATTCTAGGCAACAAGGTAGAATCATAGAAACAGTTTAGCGAAAAGAAACTGAACTTACCCAGTATGGAATGAAATAGAGTTTAAGCATCTGGAGAGGACCCATGGTGAAGGATAAACCGGCGAGCAGCGCAGCCATTGCTGTCCAACAAGCAGTGGAAGTGATAACATCTTTTCGTTCACTAGGTACAAACAAATCACTTTCTGGGTGAAAATGAGACCCTTTCTTTCCAGGACTTCTAGCCCACTGTAATTGAAATCAGCATCACCCACAAACTATCAAAACACAAATTCTAAGTCAATAAAATGGTTTAAAGTAAAAATTAAAGAAAAGTCTTACCAGATAGAAAGGGTAAGCGAGCATTGGAAAAGGCAAGGTGAACCTCAACATTCTTGTACCATTATCCAAACTCTTGAAAATTTTCTCGGACAACTGCAGAAAACACACAATATAGATACAATCATTTCCAATTTTCCATGTTTGAAAAGAGAAACCAAATTGGTCCCCTGAAATTAGAACAGGACACTTACCGGATGCCATGATTCATCGTTTTCGACGTGTCCATGGTTCTGATGATGAGTTCTATGACTAATTCTCCTACAGAAATCATAATTTATTATTATTATTATTATTAAATTGACAATCAATCATTTTATATGGAAAGAAAGCTCTGTAATAAATTAGCAACAAGCTGGGTTCTTCGGAAACTAACCATCCGTGGTAAGGAACAAGAATGGAAGAATGAAGAAGATGACCCACAACACTATTCAGTTTTGGGTTATTTGAGAAGCTACCATGACCACTGCACAATCAAAACCAACCACAATTTTTTGTTATAAGCAGAGAACTAAGCATCAATAATTCAATATGAAACACAATGAAAATGGGACTGAAATATAAGAAAGAAAATTGCTGGATTACCAATCATGGCCAAGAACAAAGAGAGCCCAGAACATTGTTCCTTGAGCAATCCAATATAGAGGCCAAACAATCCAATTATTGAAGTAAGCAGCAACAGCAGCCAAGCCAAAAACCACAGCAACATCTCTCACAACATAGCTCATTGATCTCCATGGATCCTTAACCCAACAATGCTTAGGAATAGCTGCTCTAACATCAGATAATTTAAAAGGAGGAGGCGCACCAGGGTCAAACTCACCTCCATCTTCTTCTTCTTTAACTCCATTGATTTTCTCTTTACTTAAAATCTCATGTCCACTCAATGGAACACTCACATTTAATGACCACTTTCTGTCATTAAACCCATTTGACACCTTTAATGAAGTAGCAAAACTGTGAGTTTTAGAAACTTGAAATGATCTAAACTTGGAGAATCCAGTTCTGGGTTTTGCATAGATTCTTGGCAGGGGTCTTATGCCACATTCTGATAAGACCCAACTCGCCATTGAAGAACTAAAACAAGAGCCTAAAAAAAATGTGAACCTCTCAGGGTAAAAGATAGAGAGATTTAAATTCAAGGTTGTGAATAAAAGAACAAGTTGAGAAGATAACACAAGAGCTTCTGTCCTCCACTTCCAACAACAAGCCTCAACATGTGCTTCATGTTGCTTGTCCTTTGCACTTATTTATAGCTAATCTTGTGTGTATACAACTGTTTATTTTCAGCTTTGCATGGGAGTTTTGGAGGGTGGGATTGGGCTTTCATTTACGGTTTTTTAATACTGTATTTGTATCTGTATATTGAGTTTGCCTAACTTCACAATCTGAGTGGGGCGTGTGAATCGGGAGAGCAATTTGACCACCAACCAATATTAGGGAAGGAGGTCCCACACGTGTGAAGGGAGAAAGTGAGGATGACGTGGTCAAATCTTGAGTGTTGAATTGTCTGATGGGGATTGATTTGAATTCTGTCAAAGGTCTCTGTGGTGTAATATCGTAAGTTATACACCATGAAAAGTCAATTTATTTCTCTCTCGTTTTCAACTTTTGATTTTTGAATGGGAATTCCATTCAAAATGATTTCATCACAGTCTTCATCTTCAATTGTGGACGGTGATTACCACAAAACACGTGTGACAAATATCAATATTTATGTTATAAAATATTTTACTAATTACAATATTCTTTTACTTATTTTATTAAATATATCAAAATCAAACAAATGTATATGGGTAAGTATATGTTTTCTAAAAAAATTAAACTTAAAATCACACGTATATCTATATCATCTTTAATTTATTCTAATCATTTGAAATATTCACCAATGAGTTTGATCCTCTCTTCTCCTATCATATTTATGTATAAAAGTGTACCTTAATATGGTATATAAGATATTATTTTATTGCTTTTAGGAAATGGCTTCAATTTTATAATGTCCCAAACGTGAATTTTTTGGAGTTCATGATGTACTTGGTCCTTTTAGGCAAAAAATGGGATGGCTACTAGGTCCACTAGCAAAGCTAGTTAGCCAGTACCTACTTCTTATCGGCACGTGGCTTTCTCCAATTGGACAAACAAACCTTTGTCAATCCATTAAATTATCTATTCTAATAGATTCCCCATTCAGGTTAGATTATCAGAAGAAGAAAAAAAAAAAATTAAAGGACAAAAACGTGCGAAAAAAATTAAGGGTCAGGATCGTCCCCGTAGTAGAAAAGTAAAGTTGACACGGTCACAGAACCTCGTTTATCAAAAGGCAAACGTGAATGAAATGAACATCCAATACTTTCCTCGTTAGTCGTTACAACTTGCTTGGCAATTTCCTTGGTGAATGAAACAGAAGTTATTTAACGTGTTAAGATGCATATGCGCGTAACTTTTAAAGAAATAAATCAAATATCAAGACTACAATAGAATCGTGTCATTCCCCACATTTCAGATTTCATTTTGTTGGTTTAATTAATTACAATTTAAGGAAATGGGGTAATACAATCAGAAGTGCACTTACATATAAACTTTGCGGGTGCCATTGGTGAGGGATTTGCTTGCATTCACCCCACGAAGCAAACTTGTTAAATTAATGATTTGAAAGCGCTACCATTTACACCAAGTTTTCAGAGGTTCCACCATTTACGCTTCTCCATCGCCTTGGCAAGTTCACCTGCCATATCGGCAAAGTTCTGAGCTCCATCTTGTAGCTCTTCAGTACGATCGCGGAGCTTCTGATATACAATAACAAATAAAATATATAAATAAAAAGCTTTACGTTGATTCAATACCTTAGGAAAAGGAATTCATATACGCAAATTACAAGGCGAAAATTAATAGTTCTAAGAGTTTGGTATCTAATTATTTGCACTCAAAACTTCCGAAATTATGTTGGGGTGACTTGAAGTTTGCTCTTGAAAACTTTGTTCAGTATAATGTGATTAGATTGTAAGATACACAAAAAGCAACATACCTCGAGTTTTTCCTGGCGTTCTGCAAGCTTGTTCCTTGCTTCTGCAGCCACAGAAGATGCATCCTGGAAGAAATGATAATGTCAGACAATAAACTGCAGAAATGAAAAGCATTTAGCTATAGTTCACAGGAAATTACCCCGGCTTTTTTATATTTAGCCTTAATTTCTTCAACTGTTCTTGGTTTTGGTTTTGCATCAGTATTTGCACCTTCAAACAATTTTTCCTTTTCCGTTCTCTTATCTGCAGAACATTGAAAATGTGAATGTGTATGCTGAAGTTAAAACAATCTATGCGAAATATTGAGAAAATTTTAGCATACCTTTCTCATCATTCTTGCTCTTTTGAGATGAAGATGAGACGACAAGAGGTTCATCAATATTAATGTCATCTGCACCAGATAAATAGTAAAGTCAGAAAAGGAGAAGGAGAAATGGAACACAGGAGGATGATCAAAGCAAGAGATAGTGAACAGTGAACCTATGTTAAGCTCCACGACTTTTTGGTCATCCATGGAAGGCTTCAAGAATGGTGGGCAAGAAAATATGGTATCTAAGCTGGCACAATTTTGGTTACTAACTTCAGGGCCAGGCAAATCCACATTGTGCTCCTTTAATCCTTTGAAGCCCTTTACAAGTCCACCGAAATACCCAGGGACAGTACCCTGTTGCACCAGAAATTAAGCATGAAAATCTAAATTATTTATAAACCTGAAGACAGAGATCCTAAAGATGAACCTCTACTATCTTCTGACTTGGAGATATATTGGTGGGATTGGCAGCAGCTGCAAGGACCTTATCGTGAAGACAAGGCAAAGACTCTGGAATCCTGAAACCAGGCATCATATGAGAATTACAAGTAGCTCACTTTGCAATTATTGTTAATAGTGACATAATCTGACGATAAAATAGTACATGCACATAAAGAGAAGGGGTGGAGGGATGGGGAAGATCGAGAGAGAGAAACCTGAAATCATTTTCAGAAGCTAACACTGATATGAAAGCAAATTCATACCCATTTATCTGCAGAAACATGTAACTCATTTTAGAATACATAACTCAAAGCTACAACTTGGCAGTGCAAAATAGATCAAGAATCCCTTGATACTTAAAGACAAAGTAAAAAATCAAAACAGTTATGTTGGAAGACTAACTATCTGACATGATTTCATCATTAGTAAGTAAAAGCATGACAATAAACAAGAATCACAGTGAGGATGTGAATATAGAAAATATACAGATGCCACAAATAGAGAGATGAGCCAAAAAAGTTATAAATGAGAAGAGAAAAGCAATTGCTTGGCTCAATTATATCAAGGGAAAACAAGAAACCAACCAGCACAATTTGTCCATTACAAGAAGAACACATTGTCTTTTCCATATTAGTCTTGAAGTTCCACCTTAGAATTGACATTAGAGAAGTTTCTCCTACCACTTCAAGATATGGCAAAGACCTGTTCAAAGATGAAATCAACCATAAATAATAAAATATTACTTCCAAAGATTTTGGCCAGATATTGTAAGTTTTGAGAATGAACATCTGTTTCCAATTGCAATAAATGGTAGGGGATTCGGATCATTATACCAGATCAGATTTTGAACCATCAAAAGTAAAAGAAAAGAACACAATGGAACTTTACCTTATCTCGATCTCCCCAGTCTGATAGACTATAACTAGCCCGTACTCATTCTCATCTTTCTTGAAGGTTGCGGTCCAACAACATCGTTTTAAAAGATTCACCTTCCAAATGGAGTTGCTGTCCCCCTAGAATAAGGCAGTGTCACTTATTGGCAGAGGGAGACATATAAATGATGAAATGGAAATAAATAGAGTAAATGAGAGGTACCTGAATTACAGAATTCAAAGAGTACAACCACAATGCATTCTCGCAACAAAGTAAAACAAATAAGTCTGTTAACCTCTGCCCATAATATGTGGTTTCAGTGGAGGTTTCAGGTTCAGCTACCAGTGGAATACTTCCATGTTTGGCATTAACTTGTGTAGGTTCATTTTTAGGTTCACTGTCTCGAGGTGAGCTCACTGAATGCTTTGCACTGGACAATTCAGAGAACAAGTTGCCATCATCCTCTGCACGAATACAATAGAAAATTGTAATTCCAAGGCATAATAGATAATTTATTCTCTTTCCAACAGAAAAACTCACCTAGAATATACATAGAAATTGCACTTGATTCCTTCGGATGTAGTGACTGGGAGGCAAGAATATTTCCTGTGGTGCTATCACAAACAACAATATGTGCATCCTTGGTCATAAAGAATACCACATTCCTTGTAGGATTTTCCAAAGTGTTTAAATTGGAGTCCTTTGGACTGTTTATTGAGTTATTAGTATTGGGAAATGATTTCACCACCAAAGATATGACTGGGGAACTTGAGTCAGATACACTGTCTGTAAGAAACAAGACTGATGATGAACTAATATCAAGTACAGCAACCTGAAATGCGAAATGAAAAATTAATTCTAGGCCACATTGCTGGTCAATAACTCAGTGTAAACTCATACACACACAGTGTCAATGTACAAAACTGAAGTGGTGATTCTTACCCGGCCACATTCAAATCCTACAGTAAGTATGGCTCCAGTATTTGAAAATTGTAGGTTGCATACAGGAGAACTAATGAAGGAAAAAACAGCCGTGCATTGAGGCCCATCCCCTTTGGGCAAAATGTGAACTGTAAGCAAGTTAGAAAGTGAGAATATATTAATAAGACAGAAAATATGAACTTTCAAGTTCAGCATGCATTCAGGGAACTTCCTAATTAGAAAATGCAATTAACTTTATTATTTTACAGCTATAACCATCCAATTAGATCCATCCAACTTCTCCACATGTTAGAACATTACACATCAATGTTTCCAACAGCCACTCAGCAGTCTCTCTCAAAGTTATATGTGGTAGACTGGTTCACAAGTCTGTCTTACCCAGATACATCCTCTAGTTTGCGTAGACACCCACAAGTTTGTGTTGACCAAGCAGCCTAATCTCTAAGCCATCATAAAGCTGGGTACCCAAACAACATGGATTTTGAAAAGAAATTTCTTAGAAGGCAAAAACTTCTCCTATAGACATAGTAATCCTAAATAAGGGACATACCAATACTACGTTACACAAAGAGTAGAATAGAATAAAACTTTCACCAGATCTCACTTGTTTCAAAAAGGAAAAAAGATGCTGAACCATGGTTTAAATCCATATCAAACTCAGCTACTTGGAATTTCAGTTATATAATAATAATTAATCCCTCTAAATAATTCTCTTGTCCTTCTCTTGCTCCTTGTTAGAGCAACCAATTCTCTAGCAAAGTAAGACTGAAATCTGGTTCAACAGCTAAAAGAAATATTGTACAATCCCATACCTTCTTTTCCAGTTTCTGTTGCAAAGTTCAAACTCGTTTCATTCGAACTCCCTACTAGCTTGTACAAGCAAACCTACATACTCTCAAAAGAATGCAATACAGTCAATAGAGCTTTAAAAATATAGTGACCATTTAAGCAGACACTTAAATAAGGGAAGCAAGTTACTCTTACCCTACCACATGCATAGCCGACAGCTAAACTTAATGAGTCTGTGCAAAAGTCCAATGCTGATACTGGTGCATTAGCACTGGCAGTTTTAATACCTGGCAGCTGCCCGTCAAATAATACTTGTTCCATAAGCAAGACATTCCCAAACAAAGTGGATCTTGATATAATAAAAAATGCCATTTAACAATCCAACATTAAAATTTTAAAAATTGTGATATGGCACTAACCTCAGATCCTAAAACATATATCAGTGACATAGTAGCATATGTAGCATCCCATATTCGAACAGATCCATCTTGGTAGCCAGCTACATATAATCTTTCAACCAGATAATCTCCAGCAGCATAAAATTGGCAGGGAACACCTCCAGTTAAAGGCCACTTCGTACTTCCAGTCACGGGAGTCAATAGCGCATGGGATGCTTGAGCTTTTGCAGCCAAGACTATCTAATTGAACAAAACTGACCTAAATTAGTAGTGGTAAAGAGCTTGTATGGAATTCAGTACCGATCTACTATCCCTTGAAAGCTCCCCCAAAAATAAATACATGTTACCTTAGAAAGATCCCTCAAAAATTTCCCATCTCTATGTACCAACCCAAGCTTTCCCACAGTCATGTATGGTTCAATGGTGGGTATGACCTCAGGATACTGCAATGGAGAAGCAGCAGTCTTTTTCTCTTGCTGAGATATTAAAGAAGACAAGCAAGCATCATCATAAACATGCAACTGTCCTGGGTTTGTCAATACAAATGGCAAAGTGCCACAACTTTCCACTGATCCAACACTAGGTAATAAAACCATATCAGCAAAAGAACCATTAAGTGTAATGTCTACACGGTCAATGCATTTCAAACTTTCTATTCCAGAAGACCAATCAAGGTATAGCATCTGTAGAAGACAAAAGAAGAATTATTAGTGTATAACATGAGTAATTAATATCCATTTCATAGTAAATAGACTTTTTATGCTATTGTTAATGTTTCTTGATTCCTACGTATCTTGAAATCTACACTTGGCATTAAAAGTAGACAATAAATATATTAACTGCCAATCATAGCACATGAAGATTATGATTTGAGTGCCAACTAACACAAGATGGAACTTTACCACAAGCACAAGCTCTACATCCACATTTAAAGAGTGTCAAACAAAGATTGTATTCATGTCATATCATATTGGCAAGCCAGCATGATCCATAAAATCTGTTCTTATCATCTTTTTTAAGCCACCTCCCAAGCTACATTATACAAGTTAAGCCATCCAGAAACTTTAAAGAGAAAGAGATTGAAAAGAAATAGTTTCATCAAAAATCTTCATCTCTAATTGTGATCTAGACTCTCTTCTTCAGAAAAAATAACTTGCTAATAGGCTCCAGACATATGCAGCAGAAAAGAATAGAAAGTTTATTATATTCACCAAAGGACTCAAATTAATTGTGTCACTGAAGCTAAACAATTGGATAGGCACTTTCCTACACTATTAGGTTGATTACCACAAGAACATAAGAGTGACTATGAGTAGAATGTAATAAACACTAATCTAGGAAAAAAGCACACCGTCAGGACTTCTTCAGATCCAATTTCATCACCACCATATACAAAGAGTCGGCCACCACAATCATTCTTTGATCTATCAGCAGACCAACGCAAAACAATGACAGGGAGTCTTTTGTTGCCTGATGATAGCTGTAGCTTAACAACATTATTAGATGAACTTTCAGTTTTCTGATCTTTAGATGGGGCAGCAGTTGGTATGTTCCAAAACATTATATCTCCATCCACATAACCAACAGCAAGAACTGATCCATCGGTAGATGCCCAACAGATGGAGCTTATTTCTTTCTCTGCTTGTTCATGGTCTGATTCACTTTCAGAATGCTCATGTCTTGCACTTTTAGAAGAATTAACAACTGTTTTACCCTTCAATTGGAGATCTTTATTCCCTCTAACTAGAACAACTCTATCTTCAGAAACATCCCAAAGAATAACCAAGCCATTCTCGTATGCAATCAGCAATCTGCAAAAGGAAATTTTTCTAAGGAGTTGAAAAGAAAATTATAAATGTACAATCCACCAGTTTAGTAGCTAACTTCCTGTTTTAGTTTCTTTTGGAAAAGAAACACTAGTTAAAATTTATACAGTGCAATAAAAAGAAAAGAAACTCTCAAGCAAAATCTGTCTTGCCTTTTTCCCTGAGAATAAGGTTGGGCTAGAACTCCAACAACAGAATTATGATCAGATAACGAAATTCTAGCAGCCTCTGCACAATTGAGGGCAAAAGAAAAGCATTAATTGGATGTTGGACAGGGTAGAGCTAAAGAATCATTCTGAAGTTGAAAACAGCAAAATGGCGATACAGTTGTCAGCAGGTAAAAAGTAAACTTAGCAATCCCTAATTGTTCTTAAAATCGGATACAAAAGTAGGCAACGGTGAATGACTATAAATTTGCGGGAAGTATCTGCTATCAATGGCTTTTTTGGGTTAGGGTTCAAATAACAGTTGAGCAAGTTAACTTGCTTCCCCAATAGACAGTTAGACAAAATACAAAATCCTCAATAGACAGTTTCTTATACACAGAATGCAAGATTCACAGGTCAAACATTAAGAAATTCAACAGCAGGGCTTCTCTTACCAGCTCCATGACCTTTGTTTACCATAATCATTTATATAAAAAGGAAATAAATGATATATAAATGATTAGGTGACTACTTTTGGACTACCATCAAGGAAAGTTTGATACATGAAAAATTCTAGGGAATACATATTCACTCAAACTATATCAGCCAATCACAAAAATATGACATTACCAGCTATGACGTTTGTGGGAACATAATAAGGCAGTTGCATGAGATTTCCTTCTTCAGCATTATACTTCAATACAGATACAATCCCATACTCATCTCCAAGATACCTGAACATAATCATAGGGTACCAATGTTAAAAGCCAGACACGAAGTTTTGACTTGCATTTGCAGCTAATAATTGTCAAACAAAATGAATGCTAGAAAAAAACAAAATCAACTATTATACATGTAACTGGTGCCATAAATTACGGAGAAAGCAGTTATGTTGGACTCCCATTGTAATTTGGAGGTTATTCGCCTCTGTTCCAAATCCCAAACCTGCCAACACCGAAAATTTGTTAATGATCCAATAAGATATGTCCACAACAAGGGCAAAAGAAAGAATATATATGTGCATGAGACTGGCAAGCAATAAAGACAATGGATGAAGATGCAAATAATGCCTAACACTAGAGTACCTTATAACAAGACACTTGCAGCTCTGAATATGAAGAATCAGTACCTGGATTTCATTTTCATTTGAGACACTGACCAGAAAACCTTGATTTGGTAGGAACTGTCAGAGAAACCAACATAAAAACAATGTTTTATGTTGTCAGAAAAAAGAAGCAAAATGGGGTGCTAAAAGTTGTGTCAACTAAAATCTAACATAGATTATTTCATTTTTGAAAATACAAGTAAATTTTAGTAACTTGATTTACAAACCTCCAAGTTTTTGTAAGGTAACTGCTTAGGAGATACAAGAAGCCCTTCAACATTATAGTCACCAATCACCTTTATTCTACCATCCCTAAAATCAGCAAAGGTGGCTATCGAAGTCAAGAAGCCAAAATTCGTGCAATATCAGGCAAAGTAAAATGCTTATTCCATAAGGCAACTACGAACTGCAAACATCTTTAAGACTTTTATCATTCATACCAGTATCAAGCATGTTAAAAATGCCCTACTATACCAACTTAAATTAGAAATGTCTTTAATTGACAAATTTCAGTAACTATTACGTGAAAAAATGTTTTAACTCACCGTGTTCCTACTGCCAATAGACTTTGAACAGGATCATAAGCTAGAATAGATGCAGTACATGGTATTCCATAATGAACAGTGACGCGAGGATTCAAGTCTTTCGGAGTCAAACTTCCCTGTATCTCATTTTTCCAGTGAAAGAATGGCAGAAGTGATTCAGTATGATTAATTAAACATACACATACAACAAAAAAATCAAAGCAACTCAGCTATTCACCTAGCACCTAACTTTAATTTTATTCTACCACACTTCAATATCGCTGACCTTCCTTGAGGTATGGTTTACATATATACAGACTCTTATAATTTGAAAAAAAAAAAAATCAAAACCCTCCCTGAACAGGAGGTTCTTCAAAACGAATTTCCGCAAGCCATTTCAACAAGATAATCGATAAAACTTGAAATAGCATACAGTCTACTTGTATTTCTATTAATTATGAGTTCGTCCAGTTGCAATTTGTCCAATAAATTATTTTCATTGCTTTAAAACACTTTTCTTTGTCTGTTTTGGCAAACATTAAAAGCTAATTTGAAAGTAATTATGAATTACGTAGAACTTCCAAACACATCCTTAACGATTGAACAATAAACTAAATATTTTGATAAATTAAATTCAGCTAAGCTAAAAATGCTACAAAATAATCTTTAAGTTTTCAAGATTCTGATCACAAAATAATTTAAAAAATAAAATTAAAAAAGCAAATGAATTGTTGCTTAAGATGAAAGCTATTATTCTCTCTAAAAGGCGTTGCAGCCTAACGAATCAATTCAAAAACAAAAATCAAAACAAAGCCTTAAAAATTTTCAACAACAACGAATCTTACTAAAGAATAAGAAAACGAGAAAGTACCTGTAGAGTAGGTGGCTGTTGGTTGGAGTTTTTATGAAAAAGTTTGAACATCTTTGAAAACGACGACGAATAATCTGACTGTTCTTAAATTTGCTTATAAACAATGAAAAGATTGTTTTGCTTCTTCGTTTTCCAGTTATGGCGCGATTGAGGATGATGAAATGATGATGGACTTGGAGGAGAATTTTTATCGGGAAAATGGTGACTTGGAATTGTGATGGAATGCGTGGGATGCGAGGAGCTGACGTGGAATAAGTGATATAAGTTGGGACCCACTTAATGACCTGGCTATCTCTTTTTATTATCACATCGGAATATGCTATATCAACATGAAATTTGACGATGTACCTTGCCTTTCCCAAACAAATAAATATTTATTTTTGGAAACTTTATTTTATTTTATTTTTAAAATAGTGTAAATCTTCACCGAATTTGACGTTTTATTTTCAAAAATTAAAATAAAAAAATTTATTTTTTAGCCATCATAGTACTTAACATCTTAATGCCTCTTAACATGAGGTTCAACATGATTACTTCTTCAACCCATGGTTAATGATAGAGCGATTGTCGATTTATCCAACTAAACCCTATCATTTCTCTTAATAACATGGTTTTAAAACTTGGATTAAACCAATCGATTCAGTTGGGATCCAGTTTACTAAATGGTTAAAACGAGTTTTAGACATTAGAGCAGATTGATCCGGAGTTGAATCAACAGGACCAGTGTCAAGTCGCGGTTCAACTGTCAGGTCAGAGAATCAGTGACTAAACCGAGTTACTAAAATATAATTTCAAATGAAAACTTTAATTTATTATTCCCCTATTACATCATGCTGAAGTCAACATAACATCACCAATCTGACCTGTCGATCAAACTGTCCAACTCAAGGCTCGCCCCCTTAACCCAGTCAAAGTCTAATCTAGATATAGAATCATTACTTAATAATAGATATCAATTCAAGAATCATAATCCACAAATTCTCTACTTTTGAATTGACAGAGTTCCCGTTGTTATTTTTGTTATAACAACTTCTTCTTATGATATTATCTTAAATTAAGTCAAAATTTTAAATTGTTATGATATGATCCATTTATAATATTAATGTATGTTTACCTTATTTTAACAAACCTAAACCTTTTTGTTTGCACCGTTGATGACCAAACCTTGTCGTTTTGTTACAGGGTGGGAGGATACATAATATATTTCTCATAACATGGCATCAATTTTGCTATTTTGTGTTTGTTTGCGTTATTTTCTTGCTTACCATATGAAGCCAAATAGTATATAATAAAAAAAAAAATGAAAAACCACATATAGTAACAATCACATTGGACCAATCGAGTAAATTACTATATTAATTTATGGTTAATGGGTTATTATATGTACATATAAATGGATTTCACTTCACCTAACTAATCATTGACTAATTCTCTTTACATATAAAAGATTCACAATGAAGTCATAAAGATTGGGTTTAATTAA
>WYDK02000008.1:3149434-3181903 GCA_009867345.2 Toxicodendron radicans
CTTGTTTGCAGGCCTAGTAAAACCTTGATTTAATTTTTCTAGTAAAATATTGTATAGGTCTTAATGTTCTCTTTTAATATTTTAAACCGCTCTCGTGAGAGTATTCTTGAGAGAAAGTTTAAAGAGAATGAAGTCAATTATGGAGAGATTTTAAATATGATTAAATTAGATATAAAATACATAAATTAATCTCCCTCCTTTTATAGATTAAATTACTTACAATTCTTATTTTTAAAATCACATTTTATGCGCTTAACCCAATCAGCCCAATTTCACCATATCCAATCTTCTTCATAAACCCAGCTTTTATTTTATTGAGGTGTCTGTTTGGAAGAGAATGAGTCAGGTAGATCATCTTGTTGGTTTCTCTTATGTTAGACATACCACTTGAATTTTATGACCTAATCACTAACACCATTGATGAGAATACCAACACTCATGTTTTCTTATCAATTTCATTGCATTAAAAAATATGGTCAATCCATGTATTTATTTATTTTTTGGTCCAGACATTATATTTCTAGAATAATTATTATGATTCTTTTGGTATATATTACATTATTATCTCATTGTCATCCAATTCTACGACCATATTTTATTATACATAAAACTCCACACTTTACATTTAAGTTACTAAAAAAGGGGTTGTAACTTGTAACATTATTATTTGCATTAATAGAGCACTGAGGGGTTCTTCTGAGTTTGAGTTTTTACAGTCATTAATGAAGATGATTACTGAGAAATTTATTCGATCGTTAACTTCGTAATCTCAAAAATTAGTTGAGGTAAGCATAAATTAACCTCAATACCTCTGTCATTTGAAAATAATAAAAAATTATTACTTATTTGTATTAATAATTCAACCTGCCACTCTAATTAGTCAGCTCACCAACTAATCCTTGGTGGCCCATGACCATGACAGGGTTGTTTCAACTGCACCTCTAATGTTCATTCCATCTGCATGAGGTCAACAACGTACACGCAACAATTCATAGTTTCATTAGCATTCTTTTTGGAGTTCTTTTATATTCAAATTCACCTGCTGATTCCATTGACTTATTGCAAGCTCAGTTCTAATTCACAGAAGCCCTGCAATTTTAACTGAAAGGTTATTTAAATCTTTTAAGTTCTTAAAAGTGATTGGCTTAGAGCATAAATTTAGCTGAACCCATCACCAAATATCAACATTTTAATCATTGGATTGACTTGGCCTTTTTAATTTGATTGTTAATCTATTATTAGCAGTCATTATCCCTGCTTTCAGGTTACACCACCATTCATACAAACATTTAGGAGGTAGTTTACTAAATGCTAATCGTGAAGAAGATATCCATAATGAAGGGCGCTGGTGACGGCCATAGCTTCGATTACTTCCCCATACTTCTCGTATCCATAACTTTTCTTTCAGTGACATTTTTTGGATTTGTTTTGTACAATGAACACACAAAAATATTCTCTAAACACCAAGAGGTCATACAAGCCAACAAAGAAAGTGATCAGAACATTAAAAGATGTGACATCTTCAGTGGAGAGTGGGTTCTAGATAATGTGACTCACCCTTTATACAAAGAAAATGAATGTGAGTTTATGACGGATTGGGTGAGATGTTTGCGAAATGGGAGGCAGGATTCTCTGTATCAGAACTGGAGATGGCAGCCCAGAGATTGTTTTTTGCCCAAGTAAGTTGCAAATTTTAACAAGCATTAAACAAACACAACACATTCTATTGAAGTTAATGTGTTAACGATTTGAAGTTTCTGGTTCTGGGTTAAGGTTTGATGGAAAATTACTGCTAGATAAACTTCGAGGAAAGAAGCTCATGTTTGTTGGAGACTCCTTACATTATAACCAGTGGCAGTCTATGATTTGTATGGTTCAATCTGTTGTGCCGCCGGGCAAGAAGAGCGTGAGCTATCCTTCAACCTACATTTACAGATTCAGAGCAGAGGTATTAAATTTTGAATTTCTCTATCTCCCACACAACGATTCGTGAATTTACTGTTTGTTTGATTGAATTTCCAGGACTATAATGCTACCATTGAGTTTTACTGGGCACCCTTTTTGGTTGAGTCCAGTGCGGACCCGCCAAATATGAGAGATGGCAAAAGGGACTCCATACTCATGCCTGAATCAATCTCAAAGCGTGGAGATATTTGGAAGGAGGCTGACTACCTCATTTTTAACACATATATTTGGTGGATTAAATCTCCAACCATGAAAGTGTTGTAAGTGTTGCCCATGTTTTCGGTTTTCTGTTGCCTTTATTTTAATCTTGTCAAAATCTTACTGATTCATTGTTAAAACTGATATGAAAATAGACGAGGATCGTTCAATGAAGGTGCGAGAGAGTATGATGAAATCGATATGTACACAATATATGATAGAACTTTGAGGACATGGGCACACTGGGTTGAGGAAAATGTTAATCCAAATTCTTCTGTATTTTTCAGCAGCATGGCTCCCCAACATATCAGGTACCGAATTTCAAATCCTACTTTTTCTGGGAAATTTCTTGTATCCAAAATTATAACCGAGCAAATAATGTTACAGGAGTTTAGATTGGAACAATCCGGAAGGGATCAAGTGTGCAAAGGAGACAACACCAATTCTAAACATGTCAATGCCAGTAAATGTTGGCACAGACCATAAGCTCTTTGAGATTGCAGCAAATGTGACTCAATCAATGAAGCGGCCTGTCCATTTCCTCAATATAACCACCCTCTCTGAATACAGGAAAGATGCACACACCTCTCTTTATGGTTCTTCTGCTAAACACAATATGAGCTCTCTGGACGCGAAGATTGATCCCGATTGTGTTCATTGGTGTCTCCCTGGATTGCCAGACACATGGAATGAGTTGCTCTATACACAAATCATCTTCAGCTATTAAACTCCTATTGATGATATTCTTTTTGTTGATTTTTTCAGTCATTCTAGATTATGCCTGCAACTACTAGTTGCCATTAGTTGGCATTCCACAATTGTAAATGAATCTACATTGGATCAAATGTAAAGGGAATATTCTGGCATTAGCATCATATATATATATATATATATCATATATAATTCTTACTCTTGATTTGCTTTAAAATCAATTTTACCTTTCTTAATAGTCAGTACATTTGCTTTTCTGCATTCATTGGAGTAAAAATAGCCATCCAGGAAGCATTAGTCATTCCTAAAAAATAATGGACTTAAAATTTTTAAAGTAAAAGTATAGGGTCTATACGATATTTTCCCTGTTTATAAAAATAATTTATATTTGAAAATAAAATGCCACCTAGGCAACGCACATTTTATCATATTCCTTTTTTTTATTTAAAACAATAAAATTTAAAAAAACCGTCTAGGGTTTTACTTTAAACACTCGAATACTAAAAAATGGCGGGACTCTAACACTGAAGTAATTGAATCTTTGTTTCGCTTCTCTCAATCTCTTCTTTCCACTGGCTCACTAATCTCTTCTACTCACCACCGCAATGTCGGTTGGAGTTCGTCACTTAACAGTCCTCGGCGAGTTCAAGCCGTTCGGCTTAATCGCCGAAGCCCTTGACGGCAAACCTCCCGACAATATTCCGGATAAGTATGATTACTTCCTCTTCGATCCAGAGCTCGTCAGAGACCGAGGCGAAGCTGATAGAAATGTTGGTGGCTCACACACTGACCCGAGTTGCGATCACGAGCTTTTCATTAGAGGGAACCGGTAATTTAATTATCTGCTTTCACTTTTCAGCTTAATTTTTCAAAATTTAGTGAAAATTTTGGCTTAAGTAGTTTTGTAATTTGATCGTTCTTGTGTAACAGTATTATATGGACAACTGGTTCACGAGTGTTTAAGAGGTTCACTTTACCTTCACCTATTATCATGGTAAACATTTTTCTCAATTCAATTTTACTTACGAAAATTCTGTACACTATAAATTTTAATGTCTTATTAACAGCATGGTATAGTTGATTTTGCTTTTTTTTTCCTGTTTTGTAATTGTTTTGACGAGTACTTGGTGTATCTAGGTATGCTGGTGTCGTCTTGGTGATATGTCAGAAGCTCTTCTTTGTGTCTTACAAATGGAATCGTTGACGATTTACAACACATCGGGTGAGCTGACTAGGATATGGTCTTTAATAGTATATGTTACAAAAATGCTTTTCATTTTCTTTTAAACTTGGTTCTTCGCTGTAAAACTAAACTGTGTATACATTAGGCCTGCTAAGATCTTTCCATGTCAGCTCTTAAAATTAAATTGATTCCACCAAATAGCCTTATTGTGCCAAAATATCGGTTTCAGTATTTTGGTCTTTTTTGTCTCAAAACTACTTTGAAATGATTCATAATGTGTTTAAGAGAACAAATATACTGCTAAAATGCATGATATCAGGTGCATTTTGGTCGGGTGGATTTGTAATTTATCCATCAATTGGTTGGTTTTTAGTTTCTCTTTTCTATTTATTGTTTACAATTGTATTACACTTTTCCTTTCTGCACATGGAAATGCTATCTATATATTCTTAAATCTGGAATTGGTATGTCTATATCTTGAAAGCCATTTTTTAGCTTATTCATTAGATTGCAGAATGATTAGAAACCTGCGTTCTTATTGCATAATAGTATTGAGATTCTATTTCTCTCTGACTTTTTTTGCCAGGTGAAGTGGTATCCATTCCACTACCTCGCACAATCACATCAATATGGCCTCTTCCATTTGGTCTACTACTCCTGGCAGTTGAAGGGAATTCGCCAACTCAAGTTCCTTTTTCATTATCAAGCCCTTGGTTAAGTGAACGTGATATATCCCGTCCAAGAAGGGACAGTGGGCACAGCCCACAAAATAATTACAGTTATCTGAGTGCTTACGGTCATATGATCAAGGGAGACACAGCTTCAATGTCCTCTCATTTAATTCTTAGCGATTTGCTGGAGGAACCAATGGTCGTGTTATAGTTTCCTTCACAATTCTCAGTTTTTGCTTTATTCTTTTTTTCATTTGAATACTGTATCCTCTACTCTTGTTTTCAATCCTCTCTTGCATTTACAAACTCAGGTTACCTGATTTTATTTTTTTTTGTTCATAAGAATTTGTGTTTGTTGAATGATCAGTCTACTTACATTGAAGAAAGAGGAAAATTAAACATAATGAAGGACTTTGATGAAAGAACAATTTGGACGAGTGATCAAATTCCACTGATGGCATCATACAACAAAGGTTCATCCGATTACTTCACCATAATTAATCTGAAGTGTTACCTTAGTCCCTCCCATTTTTCCATCATCTCGTTTTCCCAAATCCACCATGTTTTGACCTTGTCACTTGGTGTACAGGAAAGATGCAGCATTCTGTTTGGGTTGCTGAAGTTGTTAATTCTAACCTTGAAGTCTCAAGTGCTAGCTTATGCAACATAGTTCCTACTGGTGTATTACCCAAACAATTTTCCTTCCGTAGAATATGGCAGGGGAAAGGTTCCCAGACAGCTGCTTCTAAGGTGCCAGTTCATCTCATCTTTTGTAGGAGTGTTCAATATGGAATGTTTATTAGTGTTTTGTCACTTTTTTGTTTTTCCCACTTTTTAATGGATTTCTACTGGATAGAGCCACTACAGTAGTGGTGCTGTGTCTAGTGTGCTTTCTTGTATCCAGAATAAAGAATTTAGGCCATACTTGTTGTTTGGCCTAAAACTTTGATTTAGCCTTGGACTGTCCAAAATTTCATATCTTTTTCTGTTGTATTGCATCTCAGCTTAGCTATTTTTCTTCTATACGGAAATTCTTCTTTAGATCCAGTTACTAATTTGCATGAATCGAGTTTTCTATTCATAGTAGTATTCTTTGTAAGATGTAAAAAATGCTTGAAGGAATATAGAAACTATAAAGGTTTTGCCGGATGTTAGTTGGTTTTGTCATTGGTGCATACCAGCTTAATAACCTTTTCAAACTCGATTCCATAGACTATTCTAGAATGACTTTATGTCGAAAATCTTTTAATCTTCCATTTGCAATTTATAAAATCATTGGTATTCTCATATAAAAATTTCATTTTTCTTTTTTAACCTTTTCCACCCAAATTTTCTTTTATGATATTCCAGTTATAGGTTGCTCCAGAAGTGTTCACAGTTTTGTTTTCATCTGTGGAGTCTTATGCTGTATTTACTTCCTCTCTTCTTGCTTGTGATCTGCATTTAATTATGGTAAAATTGATCTCATTCTATGATATTGCACATTTTGTCAGCTTTGTGGTGATATAGTGTCATATCTTACGTGTTCATTTGTCTTTTCATTTGACTTGGAAGTGGCCTGAAATGTTTCCAGGTTTTTCTAGCGACTGATGATGATGCAGCTCCTATAATTTGCTTTCTTCTTCTTGAACAAAAAACTTTATTGTCTGTAAGGCTTCAGAGTGTTGAAATAAATAATGAGATTCTCTATGATATTAAACCTGACATGAGCTGGAGTATACCAGCAATTGCTGCTGCACCAGTTGTTGTTACGCGTCCAAGGTAGAGTCATTTTCTTTGTTGTTTCTTTATTTGCTTTATTTGGATTGATTGTTCAATAATCTGACTATTTTATTCTTCATTGTTTCTTCCAGAGTGAAAGTGGGGCTGCTGCCATATGCTGACATTATTGTTTTGGCTCCAGACAACACCCTTCTCCTTTATGTAAGCTGTATATATATGGCTTATGTATTAAGTTATCCACTGTTGATTTTTAATTTTCTTAATTCTGATTATTATTTTCTTTTGAAAGTTGGAAATGTATATATGTTGGCAAGAGATGTTACTGTTAGAGGTTTTGGGTATTTGGTTGCTTTTTTTATTAATGCAATCACTAAATTCTTATTGCAAAGATGTGTTTCTTTTACCATTGGCAGTGATTTGTGGTCATTAATGTTGTGTTTTGACACTAAGACGGTATGAAAATCTTCTATTTTAGATAAGTTGATGCATATGTAGTGCTTGTACAGAAGTTGGGTTTCACTGAAACACATATACTCCAGTACGGAGACTGGAAGCTTTCTTGCTGACACTCTTTTCACATATTGAATATAATTTTCTACACAATATGATATCTATGTTTTGTGTTATTTTTGAAAACCACATCTATAAGCATCTTTTCTTTCTTTGATTTCCTTCTCATGGTTTGACTCTGGATGCATTTAAACAAAGCATTGTCATAATTTGCTGGTGGCTGTGAGATTTGTGTAACCAATGTTTATTATGGCTGCAGTCAGGGCAGAAATGTCTTTGTAGATATTTGTTGCCTTCTTCTTTGCATAAAGTTCATCTTTCACATGGTTTGGAGTTCTCAGAAGCAGCATCTGTTTCGCATAACTTGAAGATTTTAGGCCTTACTGATGCAGTTGAGTGGCGCATCAATGTTATAGTTAGCAATGGGCAGGTATGGTAACTTCTTATTTAAGTACTTTGAGTAAATTTTATTATTTTTTATGTTCATTGATTCTGCAATGTTCTTAATTTGTTGCTGCCTCTCCTGAGTTATGGAAATTTTTATGTGCTAGATAAGCGTGACTCCATAGTGTTCTTTCACTTTGCCAGTAGTGGTTGATAATTAATGGAGCTTCCATGAGTAATTAGGTTTTGAATATTTATTAAGTTGGTTTTACCAGTCCATTCTTAGGTTTATATAGATGTTTCCATTTATCAATGTAATTTATCTTCATAATTGTGCTGGTCTTAACAATCTTGTAATTGGTGTATGTCCAGATGTTTCGATGTGCATTAAGACAGAACCCTTCATCTTCACTGACAAATGACTGCATCACAGCACTGGCTGAGGGGCTTAGTTCCAGTTTCTATAATTATTTCCTTGTTCTTCTTTGGGGAGATGGCGACTCTGCCTACTTGTCTGAGGCAAATTCTACAGTGGATTCGGAATGGAAGTCTTTTTGTGGTGTAATTATGCAAATGGGTCAAAGATCTAGTGTTACTGCTCAAGAGCCCTTGAATTCATTGCCTAAATCATCTTGGGAGTTTCTTCTTAACAGTAACTTTCACAAGAACTACTGCAAATTTAATTTTTTTCCTGGTCTTTCTTCTGGAACATCCCTTGACGTGCTGAGATCAGATTCCTCTAAATCAAATTTAGATGGTAAACATATCCTGAAGGAATCATTTTACTCTGGGCTATTCGTGGCAACTTTGGATTCACTGCACGCAGTATATGAGAGTTTGAAACTGGATTGTCTTCGAAAACAGTGAGTTTAGTTTCTTAAGTATATTCATGTTGATTGGCCTATCTCTATCAAAACCTCTTTCTTACTAAGTTCATGTCTGGCCTGAAAGTTCTCTGTTTGGTTGCTTTTCTTTGCTTTCACTTTACTTTACACTGACTGGTTCAGTTAAAGCTTTGCTTATAGTGATGTATGTTGGATGAAAATTGAAACTTTAGTAGCATTCTGTTTGCTATTGTCACAGTCTGACAGAAGGAATATGAGATGATGAAAAATTTTGTATCGCACTCTTTCGTGCTGTCACAGAAAGAACATGAGATGATGAACTAAATGATTTGCCGGAATCATTTGAGTTATTTTCCACATGCTAATTTGGGTCAATGTGCTCTGCCTATGTTAACTTCCTAAATCTAAGCCTTTTTGTCAAGAAATCTATTTTTTTTCCTATTTCTTCTTTCATGACGTGTTTCACTGTAAGTTAGTAATTGTAAATGAGTAGAAAAGGAAGATTCAAAATCTTGTGAAACGACTGGCTTCTACTGCATTTGGGGAAAAATTTCTGTTGGACACCATTAGCCTGTTACTCTTTTAAGTAATCACAGATTAGTTATCTTTTGCCGCTTTATGCATTTTGGATGAAGTTCTATACACATGCTTGCTCGTAGAAATTTCTTGAACAGTTTGTGGTGTTATTTTGTCTAATATTTATTTCTCAATGTGGAGTGTAGGGACTTGGAGCTGTTGTCGGTCCTATTATGTGATATTGCAAAGTTTTTGGGTGAGGAATGCTATTTGGATCATTATATTCGTGATTTTCCTTGTCTTTCCAAGAGAGTTGGGATGTGTACAAGCTCATTCTCCTCAAAAACTCCTCTGAGCTTATTCAAATGGCTTGAAAACTGTTTGCACCATGGATGTAGTTCTTCTAATATCAATGACATTCCACCTTTAATTCGTAAAGATGGGAGTTCTGTTGTGAGCTGGGCGCGGAAGATAGTCTCCTTTTATAGTTTATTATTGGGTGTTAAACCAATAGGAAAGAAACTTTCATCTGGTGTTTACTGCAATATTGCCTCTGGATCATACTGCACCAATGAGGAGCTTACTGTCTTGGCAATGGTGGGGGAAAATTTTGGACTGCAACAGCTTGACTTACTACCTTGTGGTGTATCTCTTCCTCTGCGACATGTAAGTTAGGCTTTAGCATCTTGTTGCTTTGAATGAAACTCATTTGACAAAGTTGTAAAGTATATTTGTTATAACACTGAAGGTATCCATTGGATTGCTAGTTGTTACAAGTTACAACTTTGTACAAAAATGAACTTATTCTGGTTGCATAGATTATCTTGGATAATGATAGACATAGGATGCTTTAATTTCTTGCTATTTTATCTCTCTTTCACCTCTCTATTTAAAGAATTTTTACTCTTCTTTATTGGTAGCCGGTACACTGCTATCATACCAGTGCTCGGGTGTTCTTGGCATTCTCTTTTAGCCAGCATTTGTTTCCTTGTAACCAAATTCTTGCATTCTGAGTTCTCAATTTCCTCGCATGATTGTTTTTGCACTTCACAGGCATTGGACAAGTGTCGTGAATCTCCTCCCACTGACTGGCCTGCAGCTGCATATGTTCTTCTTGGTCGAGAAGATTTGGCTCTGTCATGTTTAGTGCATTCATGCAAATCTAAGGAACTTGAAACCCACACCAATGTGAACCTAATATCTATGTCTACACCTTACATGCTACATTTGCATCCAGTTACAGTTCCTTCATCAGTCTCTGATACTATAGGATTGGATAGCACCAAATTTGAGGATACAGATTCTGTTGATGGGTCCATGACGGATGGCATGGAGCATATCTTCAACTCTAGCACACAATTGAGATATGGTCGGGATCTACGTCTGAATGAAGTATGCTTTGGTCTTTCATATTAAATAATATTTATTCAGTTTATTGTTATTCTTACAGTATATAATCTTTCATTGCATTGGGTTTTTCTTCTTTCTTTTCTTAATGTTATGTGCTGAAAAACTTAGATGCTTGCTCAGACTCATAATTACAGTTCTTCTGAAGTCATTTTTGAAATGCATATCTTTTGTGATTTTGATGCTACTTGCTCTTCTAGTAGGTTAGACGTGTTCTCCGCTCTGCAAGGCCTGTGGTTATTCAAACGTCTGTAAACCCTAGTGCTTCTGATCAGGACCTGCAACAGGTATACCTATTTCTTTACTTGATTTAAATACTGTATCAATATTTCTTTTCTATAGAGATTATATCTCTTTTTAGGTTCATTCTTAACATTATAAACTTTTAGTTGTCTTTCATTTTCTATTCAGATCACTCTACAAATTGCTTTAACAAGGAGATAGAAATATGTGCAGAAGGGTTATTCAGCTATATTCTGTTAATGCCTTCACATCTTGGATTTAACACCTTTATTTTAAGTTTCAATGTCTTATTTTGATGCTCTTCTTCTACTTTCTTGGTGAAGGCTCAGCTGTGGCACCTTGCACAAAGGACTACTGCACTTCCTCTTGGACGTGGAGCATTTACTCTTGCAACAATATATACTCTTCTAACAGAGGTAGCCCCATTTTTAAATTCCTTAGTTTATTTTCTTTGAGAATTTTTTTTTAAAATTGATTGTTTTGAGATACATTTCTCTTTCTGAAGACTCGTTTGAAATATTGTGTAGGCCTTTACAGTCCCGAAGCTTGTTTTAGCGGGCCGGTTGCCTGCCCAACAAAACGCAACTGTATGTCCACTTTAAATTGTTTTAGTGATGTAACAGTTACTAATTCTTTATACAAACTAGCCCATATAAAATGATGTAACATGATATGATTGGGAAAGCGAAAACTAAAAGTAAATTTAAAAAATTAAACTAAATGATGTCATAATAATACAGCAGTACCACATTTGTTTTTCTGTTTAGTAATTGGACAAAATTTTACCATTCAATAAATTTCATATAACATATTTTGCCCATCTTAGGTTAATCTGGATCCAAACATAAGGAATATACAAGAACTTATATCCTGGCCGGAGTTTCACAATGCTGTTGCTGCTGGACTAAGACTGGCACCCCTTCAGGTTTTTGTTTGTACTTAATGATCATGAGTGCATTCATTCTTTTTGATGCCAAATTTGGCCACAGGTTTTACCATTTCTTAAAAGCAAAAAAAAAAAAAAAAAAAAAAAAAAATGTTTTCCAGTTAATTATTCTGATTAATATATATATTCACCTTGCAATCTCACTTAACTCTATCAATATATATTTGCGATTGTGATTTGTTTTTGGTTTTATGTGTTAGGAAGTCAAATTTGTTAGATCCTCTATATTAGGAATGTGTGAGTCATTGGGATCAGAAAATCATGTTTACCATATGTATCATATTCAGTAGCTACATTATAGGTTCTACTTTCCTTGTAAAGATAATCCTAACTGTATATGTAATGTTCAGTAGCAATGAGAAACATATAGCCTTAATAATATTCAAACTCTATTATCCTCTCTTTTTTCATGGTATCAGAGCGGGACTAGATCTTGACTCTTGGTTGCACTTTAGTTTCTCGTGTAGCATATCTCCAATCCTTCAATCACCATGGCCAATGGCCAAGAAGATCCACCACCTCCCAACTCCGACAAATCAGTTGTCAATCCTAATTCGTCAGATTCTTCAACATCTGACATTTCAAATCCTTACTTTGTTCATCATTCAGACCATCCTGGATTGATCCTATTCTCCAAATCATTGAATGGAGATAACTACATTGGCTGGAAGAGGGCTATGTCATTGGCCCTAAATTCTAAAAACAAGCTCGGCTTTGTGAATGGTTCAATCAAAGCTCTATCAACTGAAGCTGATCCTGAAGGGTATTTGATCTGGTCGAGATGCAATGATATGGTCCATTGATGGATCGTGAACACTGTCAGTTCTGAGATTGCTGACAGTATCATCTACTAACCTACGACTCATGAGGTATGGGAAGATATACATGAGCGTTTTTCGCAAGGCAACGCGCCATGTGTTTTCAAGATTCAGCGAGATATCGCTTCTCTCAGGCAAGAACAACAGCCAGTCTCTACATACTACACAAGGTTGAAGGGTCTATGGGATGAACTAGCATCATATTTAAAGGCACCACAAGGGGCACAAGCAGATCAACAAAAACTTATGCAATTTTTGATGGGTTTGAATGAGACATACAGTGCAATTCGTGGGCAAATTCTCTTAATGAATCCCCTTCCAAGCATTCATCAAGCGTATGCCGCTGTTGCCCAAGAGGAGAAGCAAAGATTCCTTGCCTTTTCACATTCTTCTGTGGAATCAAGCTCTAGTGCTTCCATGGCGGTTCGAAATGGTGGTAGGTCGGGCTTCAACATTGCAAGAGGAGGTCGAGGTGACAGGTAGCCGTTTCATACCGGCGGAGATCGCGGCGACTTTGTGGCGCGCTCAGACTTAGACCGCGGCAACTCATCGCATTCTATTTCTGATCGCCGTTCAGGTTCAGGGAGAGGCAGACCACAGTGCATCTATTGTGGTAAACCTGGTCATTGGGTCCAAACCTATTTTGAAATAATAAGTTATCCTCTTGGGCTTCCAAAGGAGAAATAGAACCGGGCCAACACTAATGTGAAGCCCAATCGCAGTTTTGTAGCAAATATAGCTTCTGAAGCTGTTTCCAAGGAGGATCTACTATCCATGTTATCTGATGCTCAACTCCAACAAATAATATCAGCCTTAAAGATAAAAAATGAGGGTAACAACACTCAGGTTAATGCGGCAATCACCAAAGAAAAAGCTCTCCCAAGTTTGTCTAAAGTTTCCTTCAATCGCTGGATTCTTGACAGTGGTGCATCAGATCATATTGTTTCATCTCCAGAATTGACATTACATGAAGTCGAAAAATGTTCAATGCCTCCCGTGTTGTTGCCTAGTGGAGAAAGGGCTAACATTGTTGCCAAAGGATCAATACCTTTAAATTCGTTTTTTTATTTACGTAATGTGCTTTGTGTGCCTAAATTCAAAGTCAACTTGATGTCTGTTAGTCGACTGACGAGAGAATTGAATTGTTATGTAACCTTCTTTCATTATTGGTGTGTTTTGCAGGATCTGGATACGAAGAGGATTATTGGTTTGGGTAAGGAGAGCAATGGCTTGTACTATTTGGCGGCATTAGTGACAAGGAAATCATTAACCAATCTTCCTTTAACTTCTGTCAACCAAATCACCTGCAATCACACTTCTACCACCACCAACCTTTGGCACAATAGATTAGGACATGTTTTCCCATCTCGTCTTGCTTTCATTGCTAAGAATTTCTTGAATGTCTCTGTTGATTTGAATAAAGCTTGCCATATATGTGCTTTGGCAAAGCAAAACCGTTTACCCTTTAGTGTTAGTTCTATTTCAACAAAATTTCCATTTGATCTTATTCATTGTAACATATGGGGTCCTTACAAACATCCTTCACTCTTTGGTACTTTTTATTTTCTTACAATTGTTGACGACTATATACGTTTCACTTGGGTTTATTTGATGAGGCATAAAAGTGAGACTTAATCACTCTTAAGGCAATTTTTTAATTTTGTTGTCACACAGTTTTCCTCTCATGTTAAAGTGTTTCGTAGCGATAATGGTGCCGAATTTCTTTCACTCCAATCTTTTTTTAAAGAAAAAATGCGTCATTTTTCAACATTCGTGTGTTTATACGCCTTATCAAAATGGGGTTGTGGAACGCAAGCATCACCACATCTTGCAGGTTGCACGAGCATTAATGTTTCAAGCTCATCTCCCTCAATTTTGGGGAGAATGCGTGTTATCTGCAGTCCATATAGTAAATCACCTTCCTTATCCAATTCTTTCCTTTCAAACTCCATTTGAGCGTCTTTATAATAAATCTCCCTCTTTTTCCCATCTTCGGACTTTTCTATGTTTGGCATATGCTACAAATCCTCGTCTCATTCATAAATTATCTCTTTGTGCCATTAAATGTGTCTTTATTGGTTACCCTCACGGTCAAAAAACATATAAATTGTTCGATATCACAAATCGACGAGTTTTTACTAGTAGGGATGTAATTTTTCACGAAGATATCTTTCCTTATTCTCCTACTACTTCCGTCCCTAATTCTTCTCCTTCTTTGGGTTCTAATTCTAGTCCAATTCCTTTACCCCTTCCAGACCCATTCTCTTCAGTTGACCAAACACATTCTGTGCCACACTTGTCGCCTTCTTCTCTCCCTGTCGTTCAACACGACTCCACCTCTAACCTGAGTCATTCTCTGCCTCCACCGCCACCCCCTCTGCCTTACCCAACTCCATCTCACCTTTTGCGGGTCTACGCACGGACTCTTCACCGATGTGTCCTCCATTTCAATAAGCCTCAAACCGCTTCTCCACCGCCTGACTCCACTTCACCCTAAGTTGACCTTGCTCCAACGTCGTCGCCTCCACCACAGGCACCGTCACTGTCATCGTCACCTGGACCACAGGCACCGCCTCTTCCCTTTCCCGAGCTGCCCTTGCCCATTCCCAATCCTCCAGAGCTTCCTCGTCACTCAGCTCGTATCCATGCTCCACCAGTTCGTCTCAAGGATTATCAGTGCAATCAAGATATGCTCTCTCCATCCCAACCGTTGTTCTCTCTCAGTCCATGTCTGACCAAAGGCACCAGGTATCCTCTGTCCAATCATCTCTCTTATCATCGATATTTGACTCACCATCAAGCCTTTTGTTGCTCATATTAGTGTTGCTGTCGAGCCTCGCTCTTATACTGAAGCTGCAGCTTCGCCTAAATGGCAGGAAGCAATGCAAGCCGAATTGCAAGCTCTTGAAACAAATGGCACGTGGACTCTGACTCCACTCCCGACTGGTAAAACACCCATTGATTGCCGGTGGGTATACAAGATTAAACACAAGGCTGATGGTTCAATCGAACGCTATAAAGCGCGTTTGGTTGCTAAGAGTTTCACTCAACAAGAAGGTGTCGACTATCAAGAGACTTTTTCTCCCACTGCCAAGATTGTCTCTGTTAGATGTCTTCTTGCCTTGGCTGCAGAAAGAGGCTGGTCTCTTCACCAGCTGGATGTCCATAATGCCTTTCTGCATGGTACGCTTGACGAAGAGATTTATATGTCTCTTCCGCTTGGGCTTCGCAGACAGGGGGAGAACGACAACATGGTATGCAGGCTACACAAATCACTATATGGTCTAAAACAGGCGTCTTGGCACTGGTTTGCACAATTTTCAAAGGCCATTCAATCAGCTGGGTATGTACAATCCAAAGCTGATTATTCTTTGTTTACCAAGAAATGTGGCAATTCCTTCACTGCTCTGCTGATTTATGTTGATGACATATTAATTATTGGAAATGATCCTATGAGTATTACTGCATTTAAAAAATTTCTTCATTTTCATTTTCGTATCAAAGACTTGGGAGACTTGAAGTAGTTTCTGGGCATTGAGGTGTCTACTTCTAGCAATGGTATTTTTATCCGCCAGCGGAAGTATGCTGTAGAAATTGTTAAGGACACAAGTTTACTTGGTGCTGCCCCTGCTGACAGTCCAATGGAAAGAGGTTTGAAACTCTCAGATAAAGGTGATGTATTGAAAGATGCGGCCCGTTACAGAAGATTGGTTGGGAGGTTGATTTATCTCACTGTTTCTAGACCAGACATCACCTATGCAGATCACATATTGAGCAGGTTTATGCATATACCTAGAAAGTCATTTATGGAAGCAGCTTTATGTGTGGTTCGGCCTATAAAGAATGCTCTTGGACAAGGGTTGTTCTTTTCTTCTAAAAGTGATATTAAATTACGAGCCTTTTGTGATTCTGATTGGGCTGGATGTCTTCTCACCAGAAGATCCACTTCTGGCTATTGTGTTTTCCTTGGTTCTTCGTTGATTTCATGGAAATCAAAGCGCCAGAAAACTGTCTCCTTATCTTTAGCTGAAGTCGAGTATAAGGCAATGACCAGAACTTGTTGTGAACTTTCTTGGCTTCGGTATCTTCTCAAGGATTTGGGATTTGTTACATTCAGAACCTGCTATTTTGTTTTGTGACAATAGAGCAACACTACACATAGCAGCCAATCCTGTCTTCCATGAGCG
Organism: Toxicodendron radicans; assembly: GCA_009867345.2. Classification (NCBI taxonomy): domain Eukaryota; kingdom Viridiplantae; phylum Streptophyta; class Magnoliopsida; order Sapindales; family Anacardiaceae; genus Toxicodendron; species Toxicodendron radicans. The sequence continues at coordinate 3,165,741 of WYDK02000008.1, forward strand.
TATTTGACATATTGAGATGGATTGTTATTATGTGAGAGACAAAATACTTGATGGCTCTGTTGTCACAAGATTTGTGAGTTCTGTGAATTAGTTGGCGGATGTTTTCACTAAAGCCTTAGGAAAGAAAATTTTTATTCCTATGGTTCGCAAGTTGGGAGTTAGAGATATCCACTCTCCAACTTGAGGGGGAGTGTTAGGAAGTTAAATTTGCCAGATCCTCTATATTAGGAATGTGTGAGTCATTGTGATCAGAAAATCATGTTTACCATATGTATCATATTCAGTAGCTACATTATAGGTTCTACTTTCCTTGTAAAGATAATCCTAATTGTATATGTAATGTTCAATAGCAATGAGAAACGTACAGCCTCAGTAATATTCAAACTCTATTATCCTCTCTTTTTTCATTATGCGTTAATTTAGACATTTCATTTGCAGGGTAAAATGTCAAGAACATGGATAGCATATAACAAACCTGAGGAGCCAAATTTTATTCACGCTGGACTTCTCCTTGCTCTAGGATTACATGGACATCTGCGTGCTTTAAGTGCTAGTGACATATATAATTATTTTTATCAGGTTCTGCACTTCATGATACTCTCTTGTTCTTGTTACTTATAATTATGCCATTTTATGAGTCTTTTGCAGGATTTTTTTTTTTTTTAAATATAAATTTATCTTTCTATTCCATTAGTTAATCTTGAAGTTTTTTTTTTTCCCTCGTGTCATTCTTGTAAAAGCCTTCTTACCAAAAATTAAAAAATAAAATAAAATCTTTTCTTAAAGCCTTCTATTTGAGAAGGCTTAATTCTATTGGTATGGACCTGTGGTTCATTTCCTTTTGTAATGTACTCCTTATTGAAGTTCGTGTTTCTTGTAAAATAAATAAATAAATTACCTTGAAGTTATCATATGTAGAAGTTGAACGTGCTGCCTTTTATCTATAATGTTCAAATCATCATAATTGGTTATCTTTTATATTTCTTTCAAGTCGAAGTTTGTGTTTCTTGTAAAATAAATAAATAAATTACTTTGAAGTTGTCATATGTAGAAGTTGAACGTGCTGCCTTTTATCTATAATGTTCAAATCATCATAATTGATTATCTTTTGTATTTCTTTCAAGTCGAAGTTCGTGTTTCTTGTAAAATAAATAAATAAATTATTTTGAAGTTATCATATGTAGAAGTTGAACGTGCTGCCTTTTATCTATAATGTTCAAATCATCATAATTGATTATCTTTTGTATTTCTTTCAAGTCTCACTGTTTTATTTAGCTGTCCTGATGCATCTTTGTTATAGGAACATGAAAGCACAACTGTCGGATTAATGCTTGGCCTAGCTGCTTCTCATAGAGGGACCATGCATCCAGTAATATCAAAGGTGATAGCATGTTGCTCCCTTCTCATAAAAAAATTGTTTACCTCCTTTGTTAATGAAAGAATTAGCATATCATATGGAACCTGTTTATTTATGGTCTCTTTCCAGTAAATTTGTTTCATAGCCCCTTTTATGGCATATATTGCGTTTTAATTCCTCTTACTGCCATCTTGTTGCAACTTAGTGACTCACAGTTTAGATGGACTGTACTCTTTTAGGGTCTTTGGTCATTTTGTACAAGTTGAACATGGCCCTAAGCTCCTATTAAGTTGTAAAATATCTCTCTCTTTTTTTGTTCAAGGATCTAATATGATTTCTTGTAATGGATATTGTATGCAACACTTATTAATTGAGGCTAAGTTATTAAAATTTTCCATGGCAGTCCCTTTATGTTCATATTCCTGCCAGGCATCCATCTTCAGTGGAGGTGGAGGTACCAACAATTCTGCAGGTATAGATCATCAGACTGCAGTCTTTATTGCTCTTTAAATTCACCTCTTAAGTTTTATCCTTCAGGGGTGTGCACAAGAATGAACTTTGTACACTTGATCTATGCATCTTTATTTGTGTTGCCTAGTAAATAAATGCATCCCATGATTCCTTTTGCCACAGCAGAACATTAAAACCCCTGTACCTACCTTAAATTTCTTGCCTGGCTGCCATCTTTCTGAGACTTTATTTTTCTCTTGGTGCTATTATAGTTAGTACCGAAGTGGTAAATTTGACTACTCAACACTATCATCATGGGGAATAACATATGTTTTATTTGCATTTATCATTTTAATGAGTAATTGCACTAATTTGTAAGAAAAATTTATATTTAAGATTACTCAGTGATTTTCTTAATATTTATTTCAACAATGCAATTCTTGTCTTATTCTGCAGTCGGCAGCATTAATGTCTGTGGGACTTCTTTATGAAGGATCAGCTCATCCGCAAACTATGCAGATTCTTCTGGTATTTTGTTTTTCCTGTTTGCTTTCTGATTTACTCAATGTTTTGATCTATATAAATTTTGATGTCAAAAAGCTTCAATATTATTCAATGTAATGAGCCATTCAAAGAAATGCATTTGATGTATTATGTATATAAGTGAAAATTGAAAGCAAACTATAGCACGAATGGTTCCCCTTAGTTGACTCTAGGTAATACTTAGTTGCTAATTACATTTATTTTGAATGTTTTGTTCATTTACAAAGTTTTACTAATACTGTCAATAAGTCCAAGTTTTGTACTCGGTGCAATCCGCAGATTTTCTTGCTTCAGAATCATTTTCACCACAAGTCTGTGAATAATAAAATGGTCTTGTTTATTTTATTCTACACCAGGTGGAGACAGCTCCTCGTGGGATGCTTAACTGATTACTTTTCTGGCTGAGAATATAATTACATCATAAGTACTGATGATCACTGCACATCATTCAGTGTTTATTCTTACAATGCTGAATATTATGTATGACTCATGCCATAGATTTCTACAGTATTGGGGTTTCAATATCTTCCTCCAAGATTCTTTGTTAGATGTTAGATGCCTTGAGTTGACCCTGTGTGTGATATGTCACAGGGTGAAATAGGTCGCAGAAGTGGAGGGGATAATGTTCTTGAAAGGGAGGGTCATGCGGTTTCTGCTGGATTTGCTTTGGGCCTTGTTGCATTGGGTATAAGCGATTGGATATTTAAATTAGTTAATTGTTTGTGAATTGCTGACCTTATTAATCGTTTTATTTTAAAACTGAAGGTCAGGGAGGTGATGCACTCGGTTTCACAGATACCTTGGTTGGTCGATTGTTCCACTACATTGGTGGCAAAGAAGTTCATAAAGTAAATTGAACTTATGTTGACTTCTGTTCTTTCTCATTTTACTTTTGCTGGGTGAATAACTTTTGTATGGTTGCACCATGTTTTGTAAGTTCTGTGCATTAAAAACTGAATTGTCCACAGTTTCTTACTGAATGGACTTTATTTAATTTGTTCTCTCTGAATTGTTTCTTTTGTCTTGAATTCTTCATCAGGAAAGAACACATTTCTTATCACTGTCAACGGATGAGCAAAACCGTAATGCTGGGCAGGTTCTGTCAGCTACCTTTGAAACAAATTTTTTTCCATGCTTTTAATAATGTCTCAAGAGGGATACCACTTGGGCAGATTCTTTGCCAAAGCAATTGATGTTGAGATCCTTTTGTTGGGAACTGCTGCTTTGTAGATGATGGATGGAACCATGGTCAATGTTGATGTCACTGCACCTGGAGCTATTATTGCCCTTTCTTTAATGTTTTTAAAGGTAAAGAGGCTTGGTAGTTGATATTTCATATAAAAAATTTCTACCAGTGCGATAGGCTGTCAAATGTTCTTAGTACAGACTATTTCATATTCTCATAAATGTGTCAGGGTTTTCTTACTTTGTCCTCCTTTGTACTAATAACAGACTGAATCAGAGGCAATTGTTTCTAGGCTTTCCATCCCTCAAACACATTTTGATTTGCAATATGTGCGGCCTGATTTCATTATGCTTCGTGTCATTGCTCGGAATTTGATAATGTGGAACAGGTAGAGCTAGTTTGTTTAACTAATCTGGTGATTGAACTTTCATCTACTTAGCTACTCTTTATAATTAAATTAATGAGCTTTACTTTATCAGGGTTCACCCCTCTGAAGATTGGATTCAGTCCCAGCTTCCTGAAATTGTCAAACATAGTGTCGATGCCCTTAGAGATGATAACAGTGATGTTGATGAAGTGGATGCAGAAACCTTCGTCCAGGCATATGTCAATATAGTGGCTGGGGCATGTATTTCTCTCGGTACGTTATTTCTACTGATTCATGCTATATGTATGATATTGATTTTTTCTCGTGTATGTTTTCTTTGTAATTAAAATCACTAAAAGAATTTAAAATAAAATTAACAAATAGATTTAGGGTAAATATCAGTGGCCTCCCTTGAGGTTTGAGTAAACTTCACTGCAATTCCTTGAAATTAAAAAAAAAAAAAAAAAAAAAACTCTTCAAACTTAACCTGTCATTCATAATTTAATGGTAAAATCTTAATTGAGGTTTGAAAATGTCAGAAATGTCCTTAAATACATTTAAAAAATAAGAACTTGTATAAAAGCAAAAAGCAGTCGCATGGAACAGTTCCACAAATTTGCAGATTCCGTCCCTTCACTAAAAGCATAATGATTTTCAGTGATCAAAGACACACATCTATGTGCAGTAAATTTTTACAGAGTGAACAAAGGTTAGAAAAAAGTGGCCTATTTTAAGTCGAATTTCTGGGTTCATATATCTTTTTTGTTTACTTTTATTGTTGTGAATGCTAAATTAAGCTCGTATTCAAATATTTTTGCAGCAAATTACTGGAAACAAACTTATGCTTCATTGTATCTTTCGTTTATAGAAAATATATCTATAAATTCCATTATCTTTATCATTTATTATTGGCAGGGTTAAGATTTGCTGGTACAAAGAATGCAAATGTGCAGGAGTTACTTTATGAATATGCTGTCTACTTCCTAAATGAGGTCATACAGTTTGATCCTGCTCTGTATATATTTACTGCTTATTTAGTTGTAAAAACTTATACTTTAATGTCAGCAGATCAAGCCTGTTTCCGGTACAAGTCGAAATGCCTTTCCAAAGGGATTGTCTCGCTATGTAGATCGCTGCACGCTAGAAATATGCCTTCACCTAGTTGTTCTTTCCTTGTCTGTGGTACATAAAAGAATAAAAGTCCTTTTTTTCCCTTTTCCTATTTTCAATTACATAAATAACAGTAGTGACTAAGGTTTTTGATTTTTTGTTTTTTATTTTTTATTTTTATGATTGGTCTGAGGACAGGTAATGGCTGGTTCTGGACACCTACAAACTTTTCGGTTATTGAGATTTCTTCGCAGTCGAAATTCTGCAGATGGCCATGCAAATTACGGCATCCAGATGGCAGTAAGAGTTTCCGCAAGTTGTTTATAGTCTTATGATTTTTCTAAAATATGCTGAACATGAAATTTTGTATGTGCACACTCAAATTGTATTATCATGTAATTTATATTCCTAGAAACTGATGAGGATAAAGTCGACTGGATTGTGCTTTTATAATATTTTATTTTACAGTTTTCAAACTTGGAAAGTAAGATCTATAGTTTCTTTAGCTCCTTATGTTTTGATTATGAGTAGTGCTACGTTTACATCATTTTTCTTACATCATTATGTGGCAAAAGATGATTAGTTGATTTAAAATTAACCCTAAACTTTCACCCAATCATCTTTTGCCACATAATGATGTAAGAGAAATGATGTAAATTTAGCATTACTCTTTGATTATATGCTCTAAATGTTTAATGTAATTTGTACTGACCTGCCAAAAGCATAATTGGTTGCTGAGTCTAAGATAATAAAGGCTAAGGCCAGGACTAGAGCTTATTAAATATTATTCGATCTCATGCATGCTACTACAGTTTCTATGTGCAATCTTCAAATTTAAAATAATGCTAAATTCACTGTGCGTTGTGACCCCTGGTCCTAGGGACAAATACGATTATATGATGTTAATTCATCTAAACTTCCTGCTTAAGATGAATGCTACCATGTTCGTGTGTACCCATTTGGATTGCATTCAGTTGAGTAGGTTTTTGTCTTACAACAGCTTATGTTCCTTATATTTCCTACCACGTGCTTGTTTTAGGTAAGTTTAGCTATTGGCTTTTTGTTTCTTGGGGGAGGAATGCGAACATTTTCAACGAGCAACAGTTCTATTGCTGCTTTATTGATTTCTCTTTATCCACGCTTGCCTTCTGGACCAAATGATAATCGCTGCCACCTTCAGGTATGCTAGAAACAGTTTTTATGTTACACTTTTAGCATCTTGTTTTCATGAAGTGTACTTTTTCAGGCATTCAGGCATTTGTACGTCCTTGCAACGGAATCTCGCTGGATTCAGACTGTCGATGTTGACACTGGTCTCCCTGTGTATGCCCCTCTTGAAGTTACTGTCAGAGAAACTGAACATTATTCAGAAACAAGCTTTTGTGAAGTTACTCCTTGCATTCTGCCAGAACGTTCTATTGTAAGTTTCACAGATTCATGACTAACAATTTAAATAGTTCCAATTCCAGAAACCTTTATGTTTTCTCTCTCCTGCAAGAGAAATTGGAAGTTGTCTGTTACAAATCCGCTAGGTTTGGCATGATATCTGATATTTTCTTCTATATTCTTTACCTGTTCTTTGAGGATTTTTCTTTCTTTGTTTGTAAACCTGAAGCCCTCTTGCACGGGTATAGCTTTGCTAGTACATAATATTAGGCCCCAAGTGCATTTCACATATTCTAGGCGCAAGGGTAATTCTGGTATTAGTGTTGACATGTAATATTGATTGGAAAAACACATATTCTGATATTCTGTTATGCTTTTCTGTTATGCATTTTTGTTATGTTTAGAGTGATGAAGGGAATATAGGGAGCAGGGGTGTGTGAGAGAGGTATCTGGAGAATTATTTTGTAATTGAGCTTTGCTTATTTTTGGGAGAGTCTCCAAGCCTCTAGAATGCTTGGTTTTGGTTGTATCATTTCCTTCAATTAAATAAACTCTTTCTCATCAAATTTAGTAATCAAATCAATATTTCTTCAAAGATCAATTTAAATCATATCAAATATACAGTTATAAGAAGAGATTGTTAAGTTTCATTGAAGAACTACATTAACTGGCTCTAAAATGGACAGATTGATTTAGAAAAATTGCAATTTTTTTTACGGATCAATTGTTTGCTGGTTGCAGTTGAAGACGGTTCGGGTCTGTGGACCTCGATACTGGCCTCTAGTGTTAGAGCTGGTCCCGGAAGGTTAGTGTATTATGGTGCTTCATTTCTATTAAATAGTGTGAAGTTGCAACATGTTAGATCATTCCAATTGTTTTTCTTTGAACAGATAAACCTTGGTGGAGTGCTGGGGATAAGAATGACCCATTTAATTCTGGTGTTATCTATATCAAACGGAAGGTTGGAGCTTGTTCGTATGTGGATGACCCTGTAGGGTGTCAGTCCTTGATGTCACGTGCGATGCACAAGGTGATAATGTCGTAAGAGTTATTATAAATTGATCCTTACCTTAATTTATTCCTGTTCATGGAGTAATATTAATTTGTCCTCCTCGATCCAGGTGTTGGGTTTGACAAGTTTAGGAGCATCTGATCCAAGTATCAATAACAACAGTGGTCCTAATTCTGTTTCTGTTGATCAGTTGGTCAGTACCTTTTCATCTGACCCTAGCTTAATTGCTTTTGCACAACTGTGCTGTGACCCTTCCTGGAATAGCAGGCAAGTCCGGTTCTAGTTCAATGTCTTTTCATGTTATGATCTTGTAGAAGCAATCTATGTTTCCTTTATGGTGGCTTTGGCATGCTCACTGAAATTTAACTTTAGGATTTTTTAGTGTTGTCAGACTAAGTATGTCCTGTAACACGGAGTGAAACAAATTCTGGGTTAGGAACTGTATATTTATACAATCCATTTGGCCAAACCTTAATGATGTATTGTTTAAAAGGGTAGTGGCAGATGCAAGTCTATTTTTTCTGTTATTTATCCTTATAAGAACTCATTCAGTATTTTGCTGTCAAATTCAATATCAAAGCTAGTTTACTTTTCTGCTTTTGATGCCTTATATAATATCACATAATGGAATCATATATTACTGTGGCAGTTCCATCATCTTTTTATACAAAATGTAGAAGTTTCTTCCCTTTATTCAAGCTGTGATAATTTGTAAAAACTCTTTTCCATTGCACATGTTGCAGATTTGATGGTGATTTCCAGGAATTTTGTTTGCAAGTTCTCTTCGAGTGCATAAGCAAGGATAGACCAGCTCTGTTGCAGGTAAATGCTAACGTAACTAGGAAATAGGATCTCCAATGCATTTAGATCACTTCAAAAGCAGTACAGTTCATATGAATCTACCAATTTGAATACCCGTAATATGCTTATCATCTGTTAGGATGTGTTGAAAGGTGCAAATTGAAAATCCTGTCATGCATCATAATTCATTTGCTTATTTGTCTAGGTCTACTTGTCATTATACACTACGGTTAGGTCAATGGCCGAGCAGGTCACCAATGACAATGTGATTGTAAGTGACTCACTCCTGATATCCAATATGAAGGTAAGTTTCTGTTATCCTTTGATTAAAGAACAATGGTTTACATTTCAAGTGTTTTTTATACCATCTAGAAAACTTTTTCACTATCCATCTTCTACCGCAGCTTGTGCTAGCCTATAATGAGGCTCTGTTAAGTGGAAGATTATCTGCTTCAAGAGGAGGCATTGTTCAACCAATCTTCATGGGGTCCCTTAGGAAGCGAGTGGAAGACATTCTTAGTTGTTCAGACGGATTTAAAACTGATTTGAGTAAGTATCTGAACTCAGGAAGATGGTATGACGAAGAATCCAAAGAAGAGAAAAAATTAGTACTACTTTCATGGTATCTTCAATGGTTCAGCTTGCCGGCTCCATCCCTTATCAAGTCGGCCGTGGAGAAAATCAAGCCCAATCTTGTTTCATCATCTTTGGTTCCTCTGTTGCGTTTGTTATTTCCAACCACCCACATCAATGCCCTTGGTGAGATAGATAAGTTGTTCTCTTCCAAGTAGGTTTAAGGCTTTTAGTGAAAGAGCACTTCCCTCTTCTCCATTTTTTTCCAAAAGAAAGAGCAACTTCAGAAACTTGGTGTTTGCAGTTCGGTTTTGCGCAAAGAAAGAGCTGTGCACTCAGTTTGTGGAGATGAAAAAACAAGCCCATGGTGAGATCTAATTATTATGTGTACAAAAGAAACAAAATATATAAAGATAGTGCTATAGTAAGAGTTGATTTTGTTCTTCTACTGAATGTCAAAAACAAAGGATGTGTAACTGCTGTCTTCAATATATAACGGGTAATATTATGTTCATAATTCAATTTCACAAATTTTTTTGCCAGTTTGTAATTGATTAGGCAGAAAAATTTATTAAAAACCAATTATAGTTATCACATTACAGTTGTGAGAGAAAAATTTGTGAAATTGAGTTGTAGGTTTATCTTTTTTATATATAATTTATATCAGTTTAGTTTATAATTCAAAAATAATTTTGAAAAGTTATAAGATTTTAAATTATCTAAAAATATATTTTATAGAAATATATAATATTTTTATACAATATTTGTCATATGTTATGTAATAAAAAAAAATAGGTTGAAAATTTATTTTTAATTTAAAATCAAACAAATATATTTTGTCTTGTTAAATTGAATGAGTCAATCATCTCTTATTATGTAATATATTTCATAAATATTTTATGAAAATATTTATTATATATGTGTGTAATATTATGTTATTTTATATAGCATAATAATTTATTCTCCTTAATTCTGGTATGAGTAATATTATATTTACATTACTTCTTTATATAATTTTTTTTATATCACACTCATATATAATTAAAAAAATAATTTTTTTAAAAAATAATATTTTAATTGAATGTTAGTGCAATATAAAATGAGATAAATATAGTATTATTATTATGATATTTATGTATTTAGTAAGCTTACACGTGGTGTATCTACGGGGCGTAGTCTCTTGTGCCGTTGATGGTCTCTCGAGTGGAAGATTATCTACATCAAGAGGTCGTTTTGTTCGGCCAATCTTTATCTATAGGTTCTCTTAGGAAGAGAATGGAAGATAACTTACAGGTTCAACCGTTCAAGAGGTGGCCATCCAGTATTGTCAGTAATGGAAACAAGCTGCACACCTGCACCGCCGGCAGATTTCCGATTAACATAAAATATGAAATCATTTTTTGCATATTTCTACAGAATGAATCTGCATCCGTAAATTTTACGGGGCAGCACAGCACCTCTCTGGTTCGGCTGTGCCAATGCACCGGAAAAACAGACAGCTTATCCTCAACCCTTAATCGTATTCTTTTTGTTTTTGAAATTCTATAATTGACCATCAAATCCAGAAGCTAGATACTGCATGCAAAGTTACGCATATGAGATATCCGAGTAGAAGATGGAAGTTCAGTTTAAAAGCACCTTTATTGTGCAACCAAGTTACATATCTACATCCAGAGGCATCAAAGAAAAGGCTTGGACAAAATCAGATGCCTCTACATAGCAACAAAAGTCGTTGCCTGAGACTTATATCAACGACCCAGAACCTGAAAACTGACACAGATACATAACTTACGGTTGTCATCACCTCTAACTTACAAACAAAAGCTACTACAAAGACGGGAAATTAAAACCTAGACGAGGAACAACTATATCTACAATACAAGTTCATCAGCTATATCTTTTCATCAACTATAAACCACAGTTTAACTCTTGGTTGAGTTTGTCCTGAACTTGGACTCGTCGATCGAAATTCCCTCCTGAGCAGCACGTTCCCCGCCGGACTGGTCACCTGTGCTTTGCCCGCCCTTTCGGCCCATTTCCTGGTACCCTTCTGTCCCCAGCTGCTCCCTCCTTGTATGCCCTCCACGGCTCCTCCCTTTTGTTTCCATAACAAAACAAATTATAATTATATATGTTCTCGGAAGCACTCGTTAATAACATTAAAGAAAAATATATATTTTTTAATTATGTAATTAGTTTACCTTCAGCAAGGTGTTCTTGGGCTTCAAGACTTTTGCCACCAGTTCCACCAGGCACAACAGTCTCACCTTGCCTGGCCCTGGCGTCAAGTTCAGCTCGTTGTTGATCTGAAGACATGTTTTTCTCGTCTGGGCTGAAGTTAAAACCTGTAAAGAAACGATTAGAATTTCGCCAACTTAAAGCGGAAACTGAAAGTGCGCAATTGATCCTTTGTAATACTAACATTCAATACTGTGAATTATGACCAACTGAGGAAGTCGAATCAGCCATTTGTATGGATTCTAATCAAGTTACTTCATTGACACGTGGTGTGCCCATGTGGCAAACTGAGTAGAGCATTGACGACACGTAGGTCAGTAGTTTGAACATAAAACGACACGAGGCGTTTATATTATGATAAGTTGATAACTATGAAAAGATGCTCTCGGTGAAAGCCACGTCTTCTTTTACTAATTCACTCAAATCGGTAAGAATTTACAAAGTTGAATTTGGTTACTATATATTAACCAAGCATCACTTAAAAAATTTAGGGTATTTGAGGTATTGATCCCGATTCTGATTCCTATTCGGAACTGACTTTCACAATTTTGGTTATGTTTCTTAAAAATTGGATCTAGTATTATGCGATTACGATTTCGACTTCACCATTGCAAGAATCAGAATTGGGAATTGAGACTAAATTGAAATTTCAAAAAATATGAGAATCATTTTGAAACTTTAAGATTTAATTAAATATTTGGGGTGTATTTGAAATTTCTATAGGATTTGGGCCCAATATTTTTTTTGTAAAACATTTGGAGTGTATTTTGTAATTTGTACCGGGTACATTTATCATTTCGTGAATAATAGGAGCATATTTGTAATTTTTTTGGGTACGCAAAAGGCAAAACTTATGTTTCAAGTTCTTGATAAGGACATCAAGACCCCTTGCCACTAGGTTTCTTTAGTTAAAATTGACAGGGATCCGATCCTACATTTAAACCCCCTGTATAATTGGTAATTGGATAATTATACCAACATCTGATACAAATATTTTCTCTTGAATATACTCTAAAACTGAGCACCTTAAAAATTAAAATAGACTTTAATATTATCAAAAAGGAAATAACTTATTCCCACCCAGACTATCGCAATATTATAAATTTTCACCCTCACTATCGTTTATTCAATGTTGTCACCCTTAAATTAATACCATTAGTTACTATTTAGTTCTAATTAGGGATGTTCATAACCGTTGGTTACCCGGTTTTTTTGGTTAGGAGATTTTCCCGAACTGGTTTAGCTATTACCCGGTTTATAATGCATTATATTAAAATATATATATATTAATAACAATAATATATATATTTTTTTTAATTTTTTATTTATAACCGGTTACTCGGTTACTGTAAAATGATAATCCGGTAACCGAACTAGAAAACCGGTTCACCTTATCAATCAAACCGGTATTGTGAAAAATTAGTTTTTCGGTTTAGTTCTCGGTTTTTTTTTAAATGTTCCAACAATTATTAAATATAACCAGAATATGACATTTTTTGGTGTTTACATAACCATCAAAATTTTTTATTATCAAATAATCAAAAGTCAAAGATTCAATGACAGTTTGGTAATAACACATTTTACACATGTGTTAAAACTGAAAAGTAACTAATGGTGTTAGTTTAAGAATAAAAATTTTGAATAAACGATGATAGAGATGGAAACTTAGAATAATAAGTTATTTCCTCTTATCAAAAATCAAATGATCAATTTGAAATCTTTGTAACCAATTTTCTATAATTTTAAACTTCATTTTGAGAGCGGAAGTCTCTTTTGCACAATTTCACTTGTCCAAAGTCCAAACTAAAGCCGACCACAATTATGCTACACAAATCCACAAGGTGGCACGTGACTTCCACAAGTGAGCGCCTCATGTTTGTGCTAACCTAGCCTCCAAAGTCCAAACCCCACTTATTCAAGAGCCGCCTCATGTTAACGGTGTGTGCCAGCCATTCAACTTTCCAACTCTGCTTGAAATCCGAACCTCGCGCCCATTAAAACTCCCGCTAAATTTTAAACCTCTTTAAAACTCCAAAAGCTTCCCTCACAAGCTTTGCCCCCAAATTTCAAACTCTATAAAAGAATTTCTAAATTCGTAATTTCACTATCAAAATAGTTCCACAGCCACACAAAAACTATCCACGTCTCAGAATTTAATTCAAATTCCCAAAATTACCCCTAATCCTTAGATTTCGAATTTCTTCGTCTCCCTCTCTCAATTTCCTCTATAAAACTCAAACAATCCTCTCCAAAACGAACCAGAATTCAAAAAACTCCTCCATTTCTCTATCTAGATTAGTGAAATTACTAAAATGCCTTCCATCCCTGAAGAGCCACTTCTCGCCTCGAACCCTGACCGGTTCTGTATGTTTCCGATACAGCACCCACAAATCTGGGAGATGTACAAGAAAGCCGAGGCCTCGTTTTGGACCGCCGAGGAGGTCGATTTGTCTCCGGATCTCCGTCACTGGGAAACCCTCACCTCCGATGAGAAGCACTTCATTACGCACATTCTGGCTTTCTTCGCTGCCTCCGATGGCATTGTTCTCGAAAACCTCGCCGGGCGGTTCATGAAGGAGGTCCAAGTCGCCGAGGCGCGTGCCTTCTACGGCTTCCAAATCGCGATTGAGAATATCCACTCAGAAATGTACTCGCTCCTTCTCGAAACTTATATTAAAGACTCGGCGGAAAAGACTCGTTTGTTTCACGCGATTGAAACGGTGCCGTGTGTGGCTAGAAAGGCCAACTGGGCGTTAAGTTGGATCGACGGTTCGGAGACTTTCGCCGAGAGATTAGTTGCGTTTGCTTGCGTGGAAGGGATTTTTTTCTCGGGGAGTTTTTGTTCTATATTTTGGCTTAAGAAACGTGGGTTAATGCCGGGATTAACTTTCTCTAACGAGTTGATCTCGCGAGACGAGGGGCTGCACTGTGACTTCGCGTGCTTGTTGTACAGTCTGTTGAGGACAAAATTAAGTGAGGAGCGCGTGAAGGGGATTGTGAAGGAGGCGGTGGATATAGAAAGGGAGTTTGTCTGCGACGCGCTGCCATGCGCGCTGGTCGGAATGAACGGTGAGTTAATGAGTCAATACATCCAGTTCGTTGCAGATCGGTTGTTGGGTGCGCTTGGGTACGGGAAGGTCTACGGTGTGACAAATCCTTTTGATTGGATGGAGCTGATTTCGCTTCAAGGGAAGACTAATTTCTTTGAGAAGAGAGTTGGGGAGTATCAGAAGGCTTCGGTTATGTCAAGTATTAACTGCAATGGAACCACCCACGTATTCAAAATGGATGAAGACTTTTAAGAGTAATAATATTTCTGTAATATTAATATATGTTGGTGGTGGTTTTCATTTGTTTGTTTATTTAGTTCCTCTGTTTAGGAAATGATAGAACAAAAAAATTTACTAAATTTATGAATGTTACTCTTTAGGTTACTGCTAATTGAATTTGACTATGCTTTACTTCTAATATATGTTTGTAATTGCTTTGTATTTTATTTGATATTTGACCAAATTGATGGTGTCTTCTTGTTGAAATTCAAAACATGTATCAGTATTTTCTTTAGAATATCAGTTCCCACATATGTAAACATGTGATTAATCCTCGTTTCAGCCTCTGGCCATGAGTTGTTTTCAGTGAGATAAGTCTGCCCATTGGCAGTCCATTGCAGAAAATTAAGTTTTAGGTTATTGGTAATTGAATATGTGGATCCTTCGCTTGATATTTGGAAGTATTGATGTGGAGTGCAGTTCTCGCTTATAGGTCTCTTTATCTGTATTTTGTAAGTAATTTGGAATGTTTTGAACATCTTTTATTGATTAAACAAACTTTATGTAGTGAACAAGCACATTACTGCTGATTATTTGCTGTGTAAAAGTAAAACTTGTTAGCTATAATAAGCACAAAACCTAATTGATTAGTCTTGAACCTTCAAGACTTCTATTGCGTGTTATGTGAATTTTTCATGGTATTATGGTGTTAATCTGTTTCCAAATGCACATAAAAATTGCTACTTACAATATGCTTCTGTTATATGTATTTGTTTTTTGGGTAAACCCGGTAAATAAAAAGAGAGAAAAGATGAGAGGTACCAAAAAATCACCTCTCCCCAAGCCTACCTTGGACAAACCCAAGGGGGCAACAAAACAACCAATCCAACTATACAAGGCCTCACAAAAAGAGAACACTAAAACCTGTCAACCTAAGGGAGACCCCCGCTAAAACAAAAAGATACAGCAAAGGTCAGCACCAAGAAAAAATCTATACATTTTATAAACAAAAGGAGCTGCAGCCTCTGTCTCAACCAGCTGCCCAACTCACCCTACTGCACACAATGGACAGACAAACCACACCAACAACCCAGCCTGCACCAGCCTTCGCAAAAGCACACAGCCCACAACAAAAAAACTGCTCTTCGCGGATCAAGTAGATTGCCCAATGAGACACAAACCTTAGTCAGGATTGGAAACAAAAACTCAAGAAATAAGACAATCTGAGGGAATATTCCAATCAGCAAGCGCTCTCCTAACATTAAGGCAGTCTTTTAATTTAAGAGACTATTTTCTAAGTCTAACTTCCTCTATGATAGCAAAAACAAGAACTTCACTTGTTCTGGTATTCTTTTTGAAAATTCTATTGTTTCTTTCTTGTCCAATGAAATACACCGTCGCACTCAGGAGGAGTTTCCCAATCACGACATGGATGTTTTTGCTCTTTAAATGAGAGGCACACCAATTGATAGTGCTTTGCCAATTGTTATTGGGGGATTGGAACTTGCCTTAAATGCCACACTCTAGAGGCATACTGACATTGAAAAAATAAGTGGTCATGAGAGTCCATTGAAAGATAATAAAGAGGACACCGAAGCTCATCATCATTTCTCCACATTCTCATTTTATCTTGGGTGAGTAATTTGTATTTGAAGGTAAGCCAAGAGATGACAGAGTGCCTAGGGATACAGAAACCATTACAAATAAGAATGCTCCAAGGGGGCTTGGGGATGCTAAACCTGTTTCTGTTCTGTGCAAAACCTTCTACATGTCTCAAATAATGTCTCTCTGTATGCCTACCTTGACTTAACCAAGAGGTGAGTTGTTCTACCAAGAATTTCTCTACATATTTGCATCTGCTTCAGGAAATT
>WYDK02000008.1:3201874-3213193 GCA_009867345.2 Toxicodendron radicans
TCCTGAAATCTTAGTAGCAGTAGAATGAGCTTATTAAAAATGTTAGGAGACTGATCGCTGCAGTCATCCAGGAAAGTTACCATCAAAACCAATTCGTATACTCAGGATCATGGCCAATATTCATGCATGGTGTAGCCTAAACCCTGGAATTGAGCATAAATGGATAACCAATCCACTGGCTTTAATTATTTGGAACAAAGCTGTTTGACTGAGTTTTGGTTTTACATCCCTAAGAAAAGATTAACCACACTGTCACTGTTGAATCAAATGATGACCCCATACGTATAACTTCTATTAAAGAATACAATATAAGATTACTCGGAAAAACATGTAGGATGTGAAACCAAGATCCAATACACCTGCAGCCCTAGAATTTCCAAGAGGGATGAGTTAAGGGTGAGGTATCAAAATCTCAGATAGCCCAGAAAAAAAACCGAGCAAATCCAGCCCAAAGCACACAATGTAAAATTATGTGAGAGTAAATCCTTACATAAGAAAAGAAATACAAACTTGTTTTGCACACCAAATTGTTTGATTAAGCCAAAATTTAAACCTGCTTTAATCATAACAATATGATATGTATGAATAATGAACACTCAATTTTTTTATCCCCAATCAGCCTGCTTGTCTTTCTTTGCTTCTACAATTCATTTTGTTCTGTATGTGTTCTTTTTTTTCTACTCCAAGTCAATGTGTAGAATTTTTTAATCCAATTTGTAGACTAATCATTCCAATTTTTTTCCCACTTTTGTTTATCATTAGACCTGGAATTTAAGCCATTTGCTGATACATTCCCCAGTCGATGTGCAACTGGTGACTTCACTGCCTTGGACTCATCCCACTCATCATCCCAATCGCCTTCCCAACCTTCTTGTTTTTCCAAATCTTCAGCTGCAATGGTCTCTGGCTCCCCCATTTCAAGTTCCTGATAAGCTACTCCATTACTCTGCAGTCTGCTTTTCCTGGACTTGCAGCAGCAAGCCAATGTCACTCCAACAATAAGAACTGTTAAAAATAATAGGTAAGCTCCATAGACTGGAGTTCCTTGAGTGCCAAAAATAGAGAGCTTCTTAAATACTGATGATCGCGTGTAAATTACGCAGTCTCGATTTCCAGCATTTACTATAATTGATAGACTTCCACCAACAACTGCTGAGACATTTATCTGAAACAAAAGCAGAACTGTAACTGATCAAACTAGAGGTCTTGAAACATTTTAATGATTCACAAACATTTTGGCTCCATTACACATCAGCTGTCTTATAACTTTACCACTAAAATGGAGGGTTCAACCCAAGAATAAACAGAAGAGGCTCTGGAAACACACCTTTTTGGCTTCATGTTGTGGAACTGTCTCTGAGAATGTAATCTTAGAGTGTGGAACTCTAACATTAACTTTCCGAGGACCCTCTCCATCATTCTTGACAAATAGAAATGCTTCTTTGGGATCTACAGAGGAAAAGGATAGTTTAGCTTTGAATTAAAGATGACAGTTACCAAAATTTTGGTACTATAATTAATATCAAGCTAGTGAAAGACATGATTCAACAACATTATTAAAGGGTCTTTTCTCACAGGAAAAATATATAGATTGCTTTGGAAATTAAGATTACTATGGTAATTGATATGCTTCACTTGTTTTGGCTTAAAATTGGCTAGCCTTTAAAAAGTATGCTGGCAGATTTTCACCAGCACTCAAACTGAGCAGGTGTTGCTATAGGCAACAAAAATTAACATGTAATTCTTGCCCACAAGATTGAATAAACAAGACCTAAATTAACTGATAACAACAGATTTAGAATGTAATGAACAAAGTGCACAAGACCTATAAAATTGAGTCTCTATGATGCTTAATAATCTACAATTTTAGCATGTGATTAGAACCATGCACCTTCCTTCTAATAGAAACTCGAGCTTTTGGTGGATGTTCATGAAAAACCATTTCAGATATGCACAAAACGCTAAAGTTTACGCTCTGCGATACTTAAGGCCTCCAAATTCAGAGGGCCTCAACTAAAATAGTTTAATGGTAAAGGACCGCAATTCTCCTCTGATATAAATGACAGCCATAATTTTTCCATGGCTGAAATAGAGGTTTATCTTTCTCCTTTTTTCGTGTGATAAACTCAGCAGCAATATAATTGCCTGGTAGAACTAAATTTCAAATGTTCCTTCAAACATGTACAAAACTACACATAACACATATGCAAGGTGCAGATTATCCAACTAGTTAATAAAAAAATTCTTCACAAAAATAGAAAAAACACTAAACTACCGCTTAGTTAAAATCTAATCAATGATATATTAATTATATCAACTCAGCAAAAGCACTTAAACACAACACAAAGCAACCTTTTAAAACATATACTAAATTTTACCAGCTGTTGAAATCTGAAGGCAGGCAGTCAAGTTTTGGTCTTGGCACGCATTGCCACACCTATTTTCATCAACAAAACCACAACCAGTTGGTCCCGGCGCTGGTGCAGGCGCAGGCGCCGGCGAAGCACTACTTGACTGAGTCAACTTCAACACAGGACCAGGTGATGAAGAAACCTATACGTATATAAAAACCCATGCAACTCTTAAATCAAACACAAATTTGGTTTCCGATAACAAACACATCAAATATGAAAAAAATTTACACCAAATTTAACGTTACCCCACCTTTGAATATCCATGTGTCGCTAGCTTTCGGAAGTTGAGAAACAAAGACGAGACACTTGAGGCATGAACGTTAGTATTATGAACAAGGGTCAAAATAAGAACGAAGAAAGTTACTGCAAGATTAGGGTTTGGATTCATTGTTCGCGATGATAAGAAAGAGTTTTGAATGGAGTTTGATGAAAATAAGATAAGAAAGAAAGCATGTCCATTGAATTGACGGGTTGAAGTCAATGGCAAAGTGGAGTTTCGTTGGAGCTTCAGCCTCTTCTTCTTCGCAAAGTCCGTAGTAGTTTTTGTCTTTTTGACCTTGTTCTAATAATAATATTCAACTAATTAACGGTTATGATCTATGCATGGGCTCGGATTCTATTGACGTGGCACGTTCCTCTTCTTCTTATTTGATTTTGTGGTTCCCACCATGAAGCGTACTCACAAAGCAATTAGATGGAGAGGCCCACACTTGATTCCTGTCCTTAGTTTTTGTTTATTAAAATACAAAAACAAAACGACATCGTACTCCATTCTTAAACCCTTCTTCCTTCCCGTCGTCGTTTCAGCTCTCTCCCTCTCCGTAATCTGTATCATTTTCACCCCCAAATGTAAAAACCCTAGAATCCACACTCACTCAAGTAAACCTCACTTTCTCCAAAATCAAACCTTCGATGTCCTCCGAAGAAATCTCCCTCAATGGTCTAAACTCACAGCTCGTCTTTCAAGACGACGCCTTGCGCTTCAACTGTCAGCAGCAGCAACACCGGGTCGGTGATCCGGGTCCGAAGACCCGAGAACTCACTGGTTTCATCGACGACAAGATCTTCTCCGTCGACCGCGACCGTTATTTCCGATCTCAATCCGCAATTTACGACCCCGAACCCCACGACCGCAGGGACCCACGAGACACACGAGACTGGAACGGCCACGCCACATCACCGAGCACTGACGAGTCTGACGGCGAGGAAGACGATATTGACGATGAAGACGACGAGGCCGACGATGATCAAATCGAAGAAGCCCACAACAACACCAAGAAGAATAATAATAATAGTTGTAGTAATAATAATAACAAAAATAATAGTGCGAATTGTAGTGCGATTATGGGTGCAGTGTCAGTGGATAAAACGAAGAATGGGGTTTTTATTAAGAATGGTAATGGGGGGCAAACGGTTAATAATAGCATGGTGACGGTGGCGGAGACGGATGGTGACGTATACTATTCACAGTATTTGCAAGGGAGTAATGAAGGCTCATCTGGGTCTGGACAGAAGGACTGTGTTGTGGTGGATAATGGTTGTGGGATTAGTGGGTCTGGAGATTCTATACGGACCATTTTGTCTGATCCTGTCATGTAAGCTAAACCCATTTTGATTTTATTTTTTAATGTTGATTTAGAGTGTGTATTTGGTAGTTTTAATTACTACTGGAGATACAGTAGTTTGGACAAGTATAGTCCTTCGACACATTCTCTAACTGGTGAAAATGAAGAATTTGCGTGATCTGGTGGTGGCATACGGGTTTTAGAGGCTAGTTATGCCTTGCTTAGATCGTTGTTTTTTTTATTGTGAATGTGGCCTCGGTGGGGAAGTTGCTCATGATAGCGTGTTAGCTGCCATGAGGGTTATTGGGATAGATTAAGAAATTTAGCTTTGAGAATTCCACTATTAATGGCTGTTGGTATTTGTTGCTTGTCTTCAAATTAGTATAATGCATCTATCTTAATTCTGGAAATACAGGGGAGCTCTCATGGATGATGCAATGATATTGCCATGTGGACATTCTTTTGGAGCTGCTGGAATACAGCAAGTTCTTAGAAATGTGAGTTTTCAGTATTCTCCACCCCCTTCCCCTTTATTTCTGAAATAGGAAAATGGAATATTATATGTTGCTTGCTCATGCGAAAGAATCTCTGTTAACAATTGCCCATTATGATTATTAGCTTGAAAAATCTCTAAACAAAGCCTGACACCAGCATCTATATCAACCCACCTTTATTCTTTGTTTGTGTACTGTGTCTTGGGAAAATTTGGGCGCTTGATTCCTTAATATTAGCACTACCTTTTCTTGTCTTTTTAAGGATTTTCTCTAACCTTGTGAGCTATTTTTCTTTCTTGTACTCTTGGAAACATTTCACTGTCTTGGCATATCCTAACTTGCCAGTTTCTTAGATGCAATTGTCTATCCCTATGTGATTCTAACTAATGAAGTTTTTTTTTTTTTTTTTTTTTACTTTATCAGAAAGCTTGCTATACCTGTTCACGTCCTGTTTCAGAAGACTCAGTAGCTCCAAATCTATGTAAGTATTTAAATATTCAGTTGTTATGGAAGGAGATCCCTTCCCTTTACAATTTGGAATGTCTCTGTTCTTTTGGCTCAACTTACCAAGTGTAAGTTCGTTAAATTGGGCAAGATTGAAATTTCTATAGGTAGGCCAGCATAGGCAGTGAAAATGATATCAGGATTTACAGATTAAATGGGTTTGGAATAATAATGGTTTGGTCTTCATTATAGTTCAGACAGACCATATGAAATCAGTATAATTATGTATAGATACTAATGTCCTCAAGTACTTGTTCTGACAATCTTGTTTGTCTCTTTACTGCTATTCATTTCAGCTCTCCGAGCTGCTGTGCAGGCATTTCGTAGAGAGGAAGAATTACAATATTACCGCTCATGTAAGAGAAGAAGAGAAAGGTTTGACCAGGTTTGCCTCTTTGATGTGTCTTTCCAACATTTCAAACTTCTTTGAAAACTAATTTGGTTGGGAGCATGGTAATACATGAAGGAAAGAAGATTGAGCCACTAGTTTATATTTTGCCTTGAGATGCTTAACATAATCTGCATATTTTTTGTTACTTATCAGATATTTGCCTACGTAATCCTTTCTAATGTGATGTACCCCTTTCCGTTGGCCTTTCAAATCTGAAACCCTGTTGTCTGTACTGTGTTTCAATACTTTCATGCATTTGGGTAGTGATTTTCAAGCCCTCTTGTTTCGAGTTGGAAACTCTAGGATTTACCTCTGGCCATTATCATGCACCACTTTCTTTTGAATGTCTTTTTTTTGCTTATTTTTTCAATGTAGGACAAGGGTAATTTGGGTGATTCTTCTGTAATGGAAACTCCAAGGGGTCGAGGTGTTCAGTTTCCTTTTGCCGTGACAGATCGGGTTATCATAAAGGTTTCCTTGTACCTTTTACTAAATAATGGTTGTTTTTAACTTAATGGAAACTCATAATCTGAGAAATAATGGATCAGGGGAACAAAAGGACACCACAACGCTTTGTTGGACGCGAGGCTGTTGTTACTACACAGTGCTTAAATGGATGGTTAGTCGGTTTCCACTTTCCTTTCTGTTCATGACAGATTTTAAGATTTGGCACATAGTTGAAAGCTGGTTTCCTCTAAATAGACGCAGAATTCACTTGAACAAATTGTTTTAGGATTGAGTACATGCTCAGTTTTTTGTTTGTTTACTGATTATAAGCTTGCATTCCTTGAAAACCTTAGAATTATCTCCCAGTTGTGGGTCTGGTTTGGCTAATAAAATTCCTTAACAGGTACGTGGTGAAGACTTTGGACAATGCAGAAAGCGTAAAACTGCAGTATCGCTCACTTACCAAGGTTTCTGATGATCTATCTGCCGCAAAGCCAATGTCAAGCAAGATGGCATCAAACTGGCTCTAGAGTCTAGACCTGCTGTAAAGAAAATTCTTAATACAGGGATGTGATACTTTGTTGAAAATATGCCGCGTTTCAAATCTTCAATCTAACTCTGTTGCTCAAACAATTCTGTTTGTACGGTTACTACCTTTTTCTTTTCTTTTTGACAATCATTGTAATATGTCTTGTAAATTATAGAAAAGCCCTTCCACATTGTAATCTGAGTACAATAATGCATTTGAGGTCTCAGTAGTACATAAATCAATTTTGATTAAACATTTGAGCAGCTATAAATACAAATTACATTTATACAAATGTTCAAGTGATTGTTGTTTCCTAAATATTATACTATTGGCAACTGCCCCCCCACAAATTCATCTATAAGATCATGTAATAATGATTTGTGACATGAACCATTACGAATGAAATCAGATTTCGTTCTGCATTTAAGATTCAGCAAAGATAAAAAGTACAATCGAAGAACATGAAAAAATGATTAAGTTACAATTCACACAACTTCTTGAATGCAAAATTCGAAGCTCTAACAATTAGATTATGGTATCAAAGTGATAAAGGATAACAAGTGAAATTTAAAAATTAATGAACTCTATTTCTAATGTTACAGACTAGCCATTCAGCAAAATTTTATGCTAATTACTACTTTGAAGAATGAACAGGAAGATTTCTCCGCGAATGGGGAGGAAAAGTCAATATATTGAGAAGGGTCGGAGGGTCAACCACTGGAGTTAAGATCAGCAACAGGATACATTCTCCTTGGACGCTAAGAAATTACATGTTGAATAAATGGAAGCTGCAGCAGCCTTAACGGCTAAATCCTTCTCTGAGCTAACTGCTTTCCCTGATCTGCACAATGAAGAAAATGTTAAAACCTTATAAATGACTCATGATATCATTTAGAGGCAGAGTTGAATGTAAAAATGAATCGTGAATAAGAGCCTTATGATTCAGCTAACATTACATTGTCTAACTGTACAACTTGATCTCTATTATGGTCAATGGAAGTCCAGCTGACATTTTATTAAGAACAGTTAAAATTACTGTGCCATTGTTAGGTTTATTCAACAGCCAAAATGAAGATTCAATCCAAAACTTATTGTGTTTTCTCTATATGTTCTAGATATAGAGCTGGATGAATAATAAGTTGTGTTTTATTTTCTTTCTCCAGTTATAAGTACAGAATCTGACATGACCGATGCAGTATATATGTATATACAATGCCCAAATAACATTACCTTAAGTCATGTTCTGATATTCCCAGATGCTGAAAACCATAACCTGGAGTCCAATGGTTAAACTGCAGGCCTTGATCACAATGCAGTTGCATTTCCTTTACTTGATTCAACCAACTTTCCTGAAATTCAAAACCAAGAAACAAATCAAAGTTGACTAACTACCTTCGTTGAAAATAATATTGGAAAGGAAATTAGTTTTAAAAAAAAACCAAGTTTTTTTATTCCAAAATGGACTGAGGAGAAAATTTTACATTAGTAAGAGAAAAAATAAAGAAATTATGGATATTAAGTAAAACAAAATCAAACCAATTAGCAACTCAATTTCCTATTAAAATAAAAAGAGTTTTCATTGTTATTGACAAGTTAAGGATAATAGGAACTACCTTCTCTATTCACAAAAAAAATAATAATAATAAAATAAAACCACCTAGGCCTAAATAACTCAATGCAAACCCTTATTTTCATATCTATAAAAGAATCATTTGGGTAGATTATAATTTATATGGCCTGAGACTCTTGACCCCAAATATACCATAGATGTGAAGGCCATAAATTTTATTTTCTAGAAAACATCTTGAATAACATTTCTTAAAATTATGAATGAATAGCAACTGCTTCTACTAATACTCACAAGCTGCTTCTCTTCTTCAGTAAGTGCTTTATCCATCTGATCAAACAATAGTCTCCATCTTTCTTGATGCAAATTTGCAGTTGAATTTTTTGAAAATCTATCAACAGAATTTTTTATGGCATTAGGATCATTCTCTACACCAGAGGAGAATTCTTTTGAAACTAAAAAAGGTAACTCTGTAGTAATTACAGCTCGGACTCTCTTTTTACTTCGACGCAATGCTGCAAGTACAAAACAGAACACATTTTGTATAAATATAAAATTACCTTCTACTCCCAAAAACATCCAGTAACAAATTTAAGAAAAGACCTTTACCTGAAAGTCGTCCTTTGATATCCTGATGAAGAAGTTCCAGCCATTGAGAAGCAACGGTTGCAGCTGAAAGAGAAGAGATGCATTTCATCAGTTAAAATGTTCTTTCAACTCCCATTATTGCATTCTTACTAGCTAAAACTAGGGATGCACAGTTAGGCCTGTTGATATGCAAATCAAGTTGCACTACCAATTTTTGCCAACTACCCATTTGTTCAAGTGTACATTAGAAAATAAATGCTCTCCCAACCCTTGTTTATTCTTATCTGACCACATGGAGGGCAAAGTGAGCTTCTTAAAAAGGAAAAGTAATATGGCTACCAGATATTTAAATGCCTGACCTTTTACAGAAAGAGAAGCAGCACTAGCAAAGTTAGTCGATTCCTCGTTAGACAATGGGCTCGTATTCTCAGATGCCTTGGTTGAGGATGATAACTTCAGTGCTAATGCATCATGTTCACAATCTACCATGGTCGAGTCACCATCTCCACTTTTGTCCTCAGAAACTGAAGAACAAGATTTGTGCATCGGCAATGCATACCCACTTGTTTGCATGCTGAAAGCACTTGGAGGCCTATCATCCTCAGAATGTAAGAAGAGTCTATGTATTCCTGAATCATTCATATTTTCTGGGTCCTTGAAGTAACTGACATCTTTGGTTCCACTTCTTATATAGTTTGACTTCTTGCTTCCAGAATGACTATTTTCATGTTTTTCAGACCTTACTATGGCTTCTATAATGGAGTAGACCTGTTTCCTATTTCTTACATTGTTAATAATCCCTGGGTTCAATTCATTAAGCAGTCCACTTGGAGCTGCAATCTTGGTGAACCTGTCAACATTTTCCCTCTTTGCAATCTCCATCTTTTTCTTAAGTGTGTCACTTTTACTTTTCCTCCCACGTTGTTTCTGCATTGGTGGAACTCCTCCATGAGAAGATGAGAGAACACTATTTTGCACTGATATGCCTCCATGAGATGATGAGAGGAAACCATTTTGCTTCATCTCCTTCCACACTCTCATTGGATCTTTCTCCTCCAATGGTGTTGTCGAACTCACACATTCAGAAACATCTCTTGCTTTTAAATGATTATGATTCTTGTAGTGATAAAAGGGGTCTTGGTTAACTGAGCTAGCAACATCTTCTGCATTAAGATCCAAGCCAATATGAACTGAGGATACACAATTACTATCAGGTTCCCTATCGTGCTTCACCGGCAAAGATGATGGCTTGTCCAAATTCTGAGCACATTTAGGACTACCAACACGGCATGAACTATTTGCAATGCAAACTTTGGAATTGAGATCTAGAAGTCTCGGGATATCAGCTGCCACAACTGATGAAGCATTCCTTACAGCTCTTTCGACTTGGGAACCATCCAAATCCAAAGTAATAGGCACATCGGTTACTTGGGACATCTCTTCTCCATCAGACTGAAGTTGATCGCTAGCTTCTTTGTCTATCAAAGATTTTGCATGATGGGTATTGGTTTCTGTGGCATAAATGCAAGAATCAACCAATTTACGCGTTAAACCATTGTCTCAATAAAACAACAGTAGGTAAAAATACAATTCATCAAGCTGCTTGACTTTCAAATCAGAACAAATGAAAAACCCATATAAGTTTCCTAAAATTCACCATTGGAGTTTAATATAAATGCTAATTAAAAAATAAATAATTAAACAAAAATTTATATCAAAGAGACATAATTATTAAACAGTAATTTAAATTAAGCACACAGAAACAATCAAAGTTAAATTCTTTTGAAGATGCTTTACCCGCTGACATCTAAAATTTGAAAAAAATAAACTGAACATCAAAATTTTGACTGTAATTACCTTCAGAATGAAACACAGAATCAAGATCTCTCATTTTAACTCGTTTTCTACCAACATCATGCTTCTCATCCAATTCATCACCACTCCGCTTCTCACCAATCACCTAAACCAACAACAAAAAATAATAATAATCAACACCAAACCTAAAAACAATTTCTCTCATAATCACCCGAAACTAATAAAAAGAACTAACCTTTACACCGGATCTGGGTGCCAACAAAGACTGATCCTCCATAATCTGAAAAACCCAATTGAAATTAAAGATTTTTGCACAGACCCTTTCGGCAAAATCAAGAAATGAACGAAATTCAATGGTGAGTGAAAAAGAAGAGAAGAGAAAAGAAAAGATTGAAGAAGAATCAAGGGTTTGGTAAGAAAAGTTAGGTTAAAGATAAGAATGAAAAGGAAGAGGGGAGTGGGGAAAGTGAGTTTAGGGTTTAAAATAGAGAGTGAGTGAGAGGGCAGATCTGATTGGAGATAGGATTTGAATTTTAAGAAGAGAGCGCGCAGGGCATGAAGAGTTGTCACATCACAAGTGCATTGTCTGTAGTGTTTGGGTTGAGTTTAGTTTAGTTTAACATAACATTAAACAAAACAAAACAAAACAAAGGTGGGCTTTTTTCAAATTCAAAAACTCAAATTGGAGGGACAAACCATTACCGCTTTTTCTTTCTTTTATTTATTTTTTCACATTTTAAATTCAAATGTGGATTCACTTTGATCATATATTTTTTTTTAATTATGACACTAACTTTGTTTTTCCACTATATCATCTGATGCAGCGGAATTTGGATAGACACTAAATACGTTCTAGTGTAACAGTTCGAATAAATAAGAAAACTATTTAAATTCTTAAATAAATATGAAAATCAAATAAATAAAGAAACCAAATCAAATCATAAATTAACAATGTTTTTCTTATATTATTAGAACAAAATATGATATATGTTGTGAAAGGTTTTT
>WYDK02000008.1:3310536-3325134 GCA_009867345.2 Toxicodendron radicans
ATGGTTAGATTCAAGAGTATCAAAATGTTGCCAGCATGTTGTTAGAGAAAGAATGGTCATAAAACAAAAATATGCTCCACCCTTGTGCTTTGTCATGTGGTAGTGTCATGTATGAAGGAGAAAAAATATATGCTCTTATTGGATGCCATGCCAGTTGTTGGACAAGGAATATAGGGTCACTTAAATTTTATATAACAAACAATTAGTCTATGGTCAATGGTATATCAAAGACTTCTAAGTAATCTGAAGACCAACATTAAGGGTTCATACCCACCAAGATAGAATAAATTTCAGTGCCTTATATATGCATATTGTCATTCAAATTCAAGAATTTATGGAAAATTCAATAGCATAATCAAGTATGGTATAATTTAACACTCTACTTTTTTCACTAGTGGCTAGTGGGTTTCCCATTCAATAAAGGACTCTTGACCTTGAGTATGGCAAACTATCTCAACCTAAGATTCTAAAAAGTCTGCAAAATTTATGTGGAACATGCATTCACTATATAAAGTGGATCTGGTTTTGTATAGTTCATAAGGAAGCTCTGACTCAAATTTAAATCAAGCCCAAGAATAAATTGATACCGGATCCAGATCTAAAATTCATTCATTACTAGTCCATTTCATGTTAGTGCATCTCATTTTAAAATCCAAAAGCAGCAACAAGACTGGGCCTTTTCGAGACTTTGCAAACTCATTTCAAAATCTTAGCCTAAAATGCTTGAGCCTTGCAACTCTAACATGCTACAAAAGTTTTATAGAAACTAATCTCTAATGTTACTTCACTCTTCCTTCAGCTAGACAGTTTTAGTTACTTCAGATTCTTCCTCATAAAACTATGGTACCAATTAGATTCTACTAGATTAAGCAAGGCAAAAATGACAGCAATACGTCTCTATCAATAAAGATCATCAATTATCAGAGAACCACAATATTCACACTGTATATCCTTTATTATACCACAAACCACGGTTATGAAGATTAGAAATTACATAACATTGTTAAAATTAACAAATATGCAACACTGCCAACAGTTTTAGGTGGAAATAGTGTTCTTTTGAGTGCCAAATGGAGCCCTCATAGATCCAACTAGAGGTGTCAAATGGGCCCATTTGACCGGTTACAAACTTACAATATAAACACGTTATACAAGAGAAAACTTACAAAGTGAACACAAACAGGGAGCATGTAGATGCTGGTGTTGCTGCTGGTGCTGGTGCTAATGCTGGTGCTGCTCACTCTTGCCATGCGCAAACAATGTCCTCAAGAGCTGGTCTTATATCCTGTTTCAACATCATTTGGTATTCCATAGTATCACCACTGGACTTCTTAATCTCTACCAAATGAAATGATGGACTTGCCTCAAATATTTCCACATCAATGGACAATATCCCCATTCTACCTTTTTCTGATCCCTCTAATTTCAAGAGTCCTCCAACCTTCTTCTTTACCTTAAGCCTCAAATGTGTTGCGATGTCCTCTATTTTAGATATGATAGCAGAGGCAGAATGCATGGATGTAAATTTTACTTCTTCCTTTTGGTCATTTCCAACAAATAAGCCAGATAAATCAAAACCAGTTGAAAGTGAGATGATATGAAAAGCATTCAAATTAGCAGGTTTGTCTGACTCTTTCTGTGCTTGAAGAGGATCAATATTTTTGGTAGAATCAGAAGCTGCAACATCATCTAGAGGAAACAGTTCCTTAGCTTCTGTTTTGTTTTTAGGAGGTTTTGATACTAGTCCTTTTCTAAACCAAGGATTTTCCATTATTTCCGCAATGGAAATCCGAGTCTTTGGGTTAGGATCGAAGATTCTTGACAGCAGCCTGCGTGCTTGAGATGAAAAACAACTCGGAAACTTATACTCTGCCTTGGCTATTTTTCTGTAAAGGGCCATTAGATTTGAATCATGGAATGGGAGATAACCAGCTAGTAGGACATATAATATCACCCCACAAGACCAGATATCGGCTTTGATTCCATCATAGCCTTTTCTACAGATCACTTCAGGAGCTACATAGGCAGGGGTTCCACAGGTTGTGTGAAGTAATCCGTCTTGACGCTTAGATTCAGCAAGTGCACTCAACCCAAAATCTGAAACCTTTAGAATTCCATTATCATCCAGCAGTAAATTTTCTGGTTTTAAATCACGGTGGTAGACACCTCTGCTGTGACAAAAATCAACAGCACTGATTAACTGTTGAAAATACTTCCTTGCCTTGTCTTCCCTCAGCTTTCCTTTAGCTACCTTGCTGAAGAGCTCACCGCCTTTGGCATATTCCATGACAAAGTAAATCTTGGTTTTGCTGGCCATTACCTCATAAAGCTGCATGACATTTGGATGTTGAACCAGTTTCATAATAGATACTTCTCGCTTAGTTTGTTCAATCATCCCTACTTTCAGAACCTTCTCCTTGTCAATTGCCTTAATGGCCACACTCTGACCAGTGTTAAGATTCCTCCCATAGTACACCTTACCAAAGTTTCCTTGGCCTAACAATCTCCCCACCTCAAACTTTTGCCTCAGCACCTTCATTTTCACTTTTCAACTTTAATAATGAATTGATTCCTAGTACACTATTTCTATTATGAATCTCCTGCTCATATAATTACTTGTTACACAATGCGCAGGAGTCTCTAGAGTAGAACTCAGCCGTCATCACAAAAGTTGTGTTTCAGCACAACAGAAGTTCCATATGAGCATACATCATCTGTTGGGACCCAGGGGTCAAATGTGATCTGTGTTGAGCGTACAAACCCATCAAAGATGAATAAGGGTAACCCCAAAGTTGGAACCTCGTACGGTTGTGAAAAGAATTTGTCAGCAGTCAAGCACATCTTTCTGCATTCCCTGGGATTGTACTTTGATCCTTCATGAAAATGATGAAGAACAAAGCAGGAAAGGGACTATATCAGCAAACATATACCAGAAAAATCTTATTAAACAAATAATGTAATCCAATTCATGCTTGTAAGGAGCGAATGCATATGGGCATTATCACGTAGAATAAACAATGATAAAGGATAGACACTGCCAATCACTGGCATGCCAAATCCAAAAAAGGCGCACTGGCAACTTGGGGCACCATTTTCCAACCAACCATAAAAGTATTGCATCATAAGGCTCATTTATAAAATCAGACTTAGTTTTTCTATAAACCTGAAAAACAATAAGAAATGCTCAAATGCAAAACACATTGAGACATAAAAGAACTCTTTAAACAATACATAGGCCATTTCTATAAAAGAAAAGAACAGATGCTCAATGATCATTCAAAATGAACACATGTACACATGGGCTCCTGAAATTAAGTTTACTGTCAATTCAATTTCAGCCTTTCAGAATCTTTCTTCCTAAATCTGAAACCTTTACATACTCAAGTCTCAACCACTCCTTGAGATAATGTACATATATCTTGCCTCAACACTCAAAAAATCCTCTTTCGTTCTATTTAATTATATATTTTTAATCCCATTTAACAACAAATCATGAACACAGACACATTCATCTCAAAAGCCATGACCTGAAACATAATATAAACATACAAACTTTAAAAGATGAGATCAAAAATTAAGAAACACAAACCCAGAAACAAAAATTTAATCACAGGACAGAACCCAAAACACGGCCACATATTAAGATAAATAATACTTGGATACATACATGCAATAAATCCGTACGTGAAAATAATATAACAAAAGGAACCGGACGAAGAGAGAGTTAGAAAGAAGGGAAAGTTAATACCTTGTGTATCAAAGCACAACGCAGAAGTTTGTTAAGAGAGATGATGGTACATGTAGTTGGTTGGGTTTATATATGTAGATGTAGAAGTAGAAAGGTGGTCTATCTGGCTGCTTTTTTGGAGCTTTCTTTGTTGTCCTAATGACATGCAAGCCAGTTTCCACCAATGCGGGGCTCAGATGAAAGGTTATTTTGGTAATTATATATATATTTATTTATTTCAGCCTAATAAAGCTGCATACTATATTTGCATTCACCATAATTTACCATAGAAACTTGAAGGATTCTGTTTGACATTTGCCCTTTTGGGATTTTAAATTTGCAAGATTAGAGGATACAAAATTGGATTTGTTGTTCTTATAAAACTAAGCTATATTTGGCGTCATCACCACATATTCTAACTTTACTTTGGATGATTCCCAGATTTATTCCAGTTTATTGAAGATAAAATAAATTATTACAAGATACTTATTACAAAAATAAATAAATGCCATGGACCAACTTCAGCAGCTCGCTGGTTGGGCTGCATTATGTCACTTGCACAGGGCCGAACAAATCATGAATATTCTTCTAATTTTAGACCTACCAAGATTAAAGTGTTCCTTTTTCTTTTGTTTATTTGGTTTAATATTCATAAATGACTCCAAGTAGAATTCACAAACAAAATGGTAGGTTAACAACTTTCTTCATCGATATAGAACAAGAGATAAGTGCATCTGTAGGTAGAAAAGAAATAAAAAAATTTGTTGCACAGACAGAATTGAGCGCCTACCACATCTGCACGCATGTTTGAGACGCAATGAAATTGGCCGGCGGATGACAAACACGTGATTTTTATGCACTATGATTGACTGGTAGCACATGCGTCTTGTGTAAGTAAGTTCTCTAACCTATAATGGATTAGATTTGTGACTCATGAAGGAAAGATAACCAGAAGAAGGTCAATGACATGAACTCAAATCCTATTCCAAGACCGAAGAAATGATATGCAAATGAAAAATCGAGAGCCCTAAAAGGAGAGCTAATAATACATGAAACTCAATCTAGCAGAAAATGATTAGCCCAATATCTGCTTTTAGTATCTAATATTTTTAGCTACCTCAAAGAAATGAGCAACATTCTCTTCAGGTGTACCTACTTTAATGCCATGGCCTAGATTTAGAATATGCTTCCCTCTGCCTGCCTTCCTCACCGTATCATTTATCCGATTGGTAATGAACTCTTTAGAACCAAAAAGAGCACCAGGATCAACATTTCCTTGAACTGCCACATTGGCTCCCAAACGCCTTCGACCTTCGGCCATGTCAACTGTCCAATCTAAGCTAACCACATCTACACCCGTCAAAGCTAGCCTCTCAAGCAAGCCGCCTGATCCACTAGCGTAAAGGATTAGAGGTAGATCTGGATGAGTTTGTTTGACAGTGTCTACAATTTGCTTCAAGTATGGCAGACTAAACTCTTCAAAATCTACTGGGCTAAGCTCTGTGGCCCAGGAGTCAAATATTTGAACAGCTTGAGCTCCATTGTCAGCTTGGTACTGTACATACTTTGCCATGGAGGTTGCGAATTTCTGCAGCAATGCATGAAGGACCTGAAGGAGAAAATAGAGTTACTGAAAGTATATTTACTACATGGCCTACAATGTAAGCAGGCATAAGAAAGTCGAACAAGCACTAATATGCTATGATACTGAACCTTGGAAATCCAAGAAAAGGAGAGTTGGTATAGAAGTACCTTGGGTTGGGAGAAAGCTAGTCGTTTTATTTTGCTGAAGTGCTTCGATGAACCACCTTCAACCACATATGATGCCAAGGTGAAAGGAGCCCCAACAAAACCCAGAACAGCTGCTTCATTATTTACCTGGCAAATTAAAAGTACAGTTGAACTTACAAATAGTTAATGTATACACAAAATTTGATACACTGGGACCTTTTCACCTTCTATTAAAGATCAAGATATATATAAAGAACAAATTTTCTAGGCAGAGATATAGAATGATAATGACCATAAACATGACAATGAACAATACTAGGAAGCCTATCATAGCATAGTCACACTATTTTGATTCAGTTAACTTATTGCATTTACTTTCAACTCAATTAAGCCATGATCCCAGCTAATAAACAAAATGAAGGTTAACTTTTTTTTTTTATATATAATCTTCCAAGTTTCATTCAGGCATCGACTTTATCGAATTTTTTGTTCACTTAATTTAACCTTAATATGACACAACTTAGAGGCTTTTTTTATAAGAGGAAAAATTTAACAAAATGAGCACAGTTTAATCCAAAACTAAATAAAATGATAAGCACATAAGACATTTGTAATAGGAACTTGAAAGAATAACATGACGTCAAACCTCTTCTCGCAAGATTGTCAACGCTTTCCCAACGTAAGGAACTGACTCCTTGGGATCAAATTCTCTAACTTGGTCAACGTCAACATCTGTGCACACAGGATCGAATATTACAGGACCCTTACCTTTCACAATGTCAAAAGGTATATTCATCCCAGAAAGAGGGGTTAAAATGTCTGAGAATAATATGACCTGCAAAACAATTAAGAGGTAAGACATTTAAAAGAGATATCAGGCAATTAAAACAAAAGTCTACAATTTATGTGAAAGTTTCCTGTCCAAATAAAAGGCCTGGGAAGGCAGATTGTTGACAAGCCCATACAGCATAAAAGTGGTGTTTTACAGATAATATTTCAAAATTTGAAACAACTTTGAACAAAGTGCTAGGCACACAAAATTACAACATAGTAAGAATGCATAATAACAAGCTCCAAATGATTAAGAATGGTCTTACCCCATCAGGCTTAAAAACATGCCATGGCTGCAGAGAAATTTCTACTACGAGATCAACATTTTCTGATCGTTCACGAAATGAAGGATACTTCTCACAGATGATTTGGTAACTCTGTCATTAAGGGGAAAACAGAGAAACACTTAATAATGATCCAAATTAAGCACAATACAAATTCATACCCATGAAGTAGAGTATCAAAATCAGAGTGGAAAAGAGTTGATAAGGAAGCAGAACAGGATGCCTAGAAGTATTATGAAAATAAAAGATGAAAATAATGCCCTTTACTTGTATAAAAGAAGCTTCAAAAAGTAGTAAAGCAAACAATATTACAAGAAGCACCAGAAACAAATTTTACAGCTTTTATAGTTTCAAACACAAGAAGCATACAGAATTTAATATGCGAAAAAGGTAATATTGATCATATAGGCCACTTATAAATCCAAGTTCCAATATGCTCAGTTTCTGAAGCAGCTTTCATTCCTAGTCACAATCATTCAGGTGCCATAATGATGGTTTTACACTAGTTTTTAAGACCTTATCTGAAAACAGTTTCAACTGATGTCAATCAAATGCATTGACATTTTCATAAAATTTCCTTTATCTCTTGTTTTTCAACGAAAAACAGTATTAACTTTATATATCAAACAAGCGTTAAAATAATAATAAGAAAAAGAGGCCCAAATATGAATTCAGAAGCTGAAAAGTTATAATTTATAATAACAGTTAAACAGTTGAAGCATAGACCTACTTTCATGTACCTCCCTGCTTGCCGCATAAGCCAGACAGGGGGTCTTTCAACATCCTCTCCTTTCACAGCCTTAAGCAAAAGGGGTTCAGCAACAGATACAGCTTTTGGTTCGACAACAGTCCCTGGATTCCCAATCTCAGTTATAACAACTTTAAACTCATCATCTCTTAACATTTATGATAATGCTAAATATATAATCCATAAACCCTCTATTTAAAATCAACAACAAATCTCCAAAGTAAACAATGCAAAAGCTTTCCCTAACAGATTGAATTCAATAATTAATACCAACTTATGTCATAATCAATACAATCAAGCTGAAAAATGATGCACAAATTTAACGTTAATTTCCATTTAGCCGCTGAGAAATGCAGAAAAAATAGCAAATTCTCTAACAAACTGAAATCAATAAATATTAACTTTTTCTATGATCAACACAAACATTCTTAATTTCTAAAACAAAAGCGTTCTCTAACAATTCAAATTGTAAAATACAAACTTATACTATAATCAACACAAGCTAATCTTAATGTCTAAAACAAACGAGTTTAAAACAAGTAAAATAAACTATCAAATTCCAAGATTGCTTTGTGTTTGGCAGCCGAGAAAATGTAGGAAAACAAGCAAAAAAAAATTACCTCCGACGGCGCAGCGGACGGATCGGGATCTAGAATTGAAGGTGGCCGAAGATTTCGTTGGAGAAAGTAAAATGGAAGTCGAAGTGCAAGAGCAGGCCATTGTCTGGATTGGCGTTGATTAAATTAATTTATTTTTTTCTTACATATGTAAACTGGAAGGTCGTGAACTGCAACTGAAAATTTCCCCGAGAGATAGAAAGATAAGGAAAAATGTAATCTTAATTCATTATTATGTCCACCTGGCACCCTCCTTTTTCACACGTAAGCTAACTTTGACTTTGACTTTAACCATAATCCTTTTAAGTATGATTAAATAACATATTAGGATATAATAATAACAAAAATTTCTGTTTTTTTTTATTAAAAATAATATAATCTATTATTTTATAAATCCTAAAATTTGAATGATTCATTAACGATAAAAAGATTTATATATTTTTTTTAATAATCAAGTCTCGTGAGAAAACTTTAGGCTTCATCACTTATATATATGTTAATTTATGGCAAAATCTCATAATTTTCAATCAATTCATATTCGGGTCGAATGAATAAATTAAATGGATAAACCCTTATGTGTCCACAATGCGTAGAGGCACAGTCACATAGACTAAACATCTACGGATAAAGTACCGTTTCAGTGCGGGCCGTGAGAGCCGTACCATATATATGTATAATGCTTGGATTGATTAAAAAATAAAGTTATTTATGATACCCAAATTCAATTGCTGTATGTTATATGTTCAAGAATAAAGAATTGTTCTAAACTGAATAAAAATACTATTAGAAAGGAATACATTTGATGTTTTACAAGCAGAATTGGGAGAAATTGGTAAAAGAAAGAGTGAAAATGAATTACAAAATGGTATCAATAGTAAGTTTCCTTTTGGGAGGAGCTTTCTCTATAATTTGCTTTTGTCTGTCCATGAAAGTAGATCCTCTGTTAGCAAATAATCTCCTCAAATTTATCACTGAAAGCTCATTACAGTTGGCAACTGCAAGATCAGCCTGGACTAGATCATACCTGCATTTTTCAACAAGGTGTTTATAAAAAATCAAATGAATTGATCTATGGTTATCTGTGTCTGGAATGAAGTGTTTGAATACTCACGCGCGATGAGTGCCAATCAGTGCCACAGCCATCATTGTGCAGTTGTGAGCAGCAGTTATCGCTCTAGGATCATCCTCAAATACCACGCATTTGGATGGTTTTCGATCTAGCTGCGAATAATTGCATCAAGCAAGTTAAAGCTATATCGGAAAACTACATTATTTATATGAAGATCATGGATGAGATTTGTCATCTCATTTTAAGTAGCTAATCTCCTTTGACATGAATGAGCATTTCTAATAGACGTGTCATGTTTAAGTGTAGAAGACTTGCAGATTATTCAAAGTCCTAAACAGAGACAATTTCATAACCATGCATGAGCAATACTCAAATCGGCTCAAGCCACAATTCCAGAAGTGCAGTGGCAGAACTGATTGAACCAGCTTCTTCGTTGCTGTAGCTCTGGAGTAGAAATTTGCATGCAAAAAGCTAAAGTACAACCTCTAGCACAATTCATTAGACACAATGATTTTATTTTCTATTTCTCTCTTATTTCCTTTCTGTTTTCTTGTTAGTGCTACTCATATTATTCTACAATTTTAAGAACTACACGGCATATTTGAAAGTCATAAGCACGAGACTCATATTTTCCACTATGATAATCTAAAATCAATATATATTCATCAAGCCTTAAAAAAGTCAATTGGAAAAAGTATACGTGCAACGTTTCCGAATCAAGTGAGGATTCAAATGCTAAAGGAACTCAAACGCAAACAGGAAAATTTAGTTTGCCATGATCTCAAATGCAAGTTATTATGTATACCTTAACTGCTGCAGAAAGAAATCTATGAGCTATTGACTCCATGCCATCTTCCTCAGACACTATTGCCTGAAAAACCAAAGCTGTAAGCTGAGAGAAATTCTACCTAAATGAGGAGTATGAAGAATATCCAAAATCTTATTACAAACATTTCATTTAATCAGGCAAAATCACATAGAGTTTCAGTCCAGATATCTAAATGAACCTTAAAGCCATCAATAAGGGAATAAATTAAACTTCATCACTTGCTCTTCTTTAGTAATTAGAAATTATGCTTTTAACATAACCAGTGTGCTCAATTAACTGAACTTTTAACCCAAAATATGCTTGTTTGATTCAGAAAACCATGAAATCACCATAAAGAATGACGGAGAAAAATGAAATATGAAGACTGGCAATCATATCAGTTAGTCACATAATATACTGGGTTGGTCATGATATGTTCAAAATTTAAAATCTCAAAAAGGTATATCATTCTTTCGGCCATGTTTATAGAGACGTCACAACTCAATTCATTGATTATCACCATAAGTGAAGTAATATTGTTCTTGACTATACCAACCTGGAAATACTTCAAAAGTCCCATCCGTTCAAGGGCTTCAACCATGTTTCTCCGGTCAAGACTTGAAACAACAGCACAAGGGATGCGAGCAGTGGAGACTGCATCTAGCCATTCCTGCAGCCCTTCTATGGGCTCTCTAACCTGAATGAAGAAAATTGTTTGCTTACTTTTCATAGCATCTAACAAGCAAATATTGCACCCACAGAACCAATAGAAGCAAGCTCTTACTCTTAGGAGATTATCATAATATAATTGTGAAAGCCTTAACTTCAATCTATCCAGTTCACTTTCTTCCTTAGCCCAGAGCAACACCTGAATATTTTTGGAATGGTAGGAAACAGTTGGTATAAGATAAGGATTGAATGAAAAATAGATGGTAGACACAAAGCGGAAGATTAATTATCTTTCTAAATAACACAGAGATAATGAAACTGATTTTCAGAGGTAACTATGAATTCTTTCTCTTCTCCCCTTTATCTATTATAAGATTTGAATTTTATTAGTAGGAGACAGAAAAAAAAGGTGAGCAATTTCTTTCTCCCATAGAAGTACAAGGACAACCAACCTCGGAATAAAATTCAAATGACATAATAACAAGGATTCCATTCTAGCAAAGTTAGACATTTGCTTGATTAACGCGATACATTAGTCCAAATCTAAGCACACACAAAACCAACACCCTGGAACCATACCTTTTGATCACTGAAAATTATATGAAAGATACCCAAATAATAATATGCATGACAAAGACAGAACTTCATGTAAGGATAGCTTGAATACGAATATTAAGACAACAACCAAAATCCTAAGAAGAACATAAAATCCAAACCTTATGCAGTACTTGATCAGCACCTGTATTAAGCATCAGTCTTTGCAAATCACCATCTTCAGGAACTTCTTTTCCTACACAAGAATGAAAATAACAACCTGCACATTAGCAAAATTCCAGAAAATTCACCATCACCCTCTTCACGCAAAGAATGCAGGAAGAATTAAAGTCTTTCTACTTCAAAAACTAATCCAAAGTACAATTTAGATAAAGAAGATACTTCACTGGAGTCTAAGAGTAATTGATTATTATGGGAAAAGCAATGTGGTCTCCTGTTAACTTGCTTTTGGTCCCAACATTACAAAAAGAAATCAGGTAACAAACCTAGATGTTATCACAACATAACTTATAGTTGCTAGGAGATCAGTCAAGCTACACAGGAATGGTTTCACCATTTCCTCCAGATAGATACAAGCTTAACAAGTTAAACACAATAATGACACATCAAAGAAGCTATGAGGTATAAGCTATGAAGAATTACGCATTCAGGACAAACTAAAAGAAAAAATGAAGGAGATAAAACCTACATACCCTCTTCAGAGGCAAGCTGCTTCCATGCATTCAACTTCAAAGCTTGAGTGTCCACCTGAACATGTTATATATGCAGTTATATGGAAGAAACAAGACAAACCATAGAACAGGATTTTGGAGCATGGCTTACAAGTGTTGCAACTAACAATCAAAGAGATACATACACATTTTATGTTTACCATTTGACTTGTAAGGTCATTAAACTTGCTACTAGAAACATGAACCAAAGAAAATCCACCAAACATAATATAAATCCTTTCAAAACTAGAGCAAAGATAAGAATTTACCACTACGTCCCAAGAGAAAATGAGCCCATAGGCCTCATCTGGCTTCATGGCATACCGTATCCGTCTCAGAAAACCTTCTTGCAGTCTATCATTCAGAAAATCCTATTCACAAAGGGCAACACTGAGTGTCAATAGATAAAACTCTACTAACCAAAACATATTAACATCAACAATAATTTAATATTTACAAACTAATTATGCAAAACCTTTAGTATGAACAGAACTAATCACTAACCACATCAACTTTTAAAGGTCCATCTTGTCTAAAAGTCTCAAAACCTTCACCATATTCAGCTCCAATAGCCTAAAACAGAAAGCAAATATAAAAAATAGAATTAAAATGAATAATAGAAGCAAGAGCAAAATGAACCCAGAAATGAATCAATACCTCTTGCATGAAAACCTTGCTGGGTGTATTAAAAGATCCATTTTCATCAAACCCTAATGCGCTTCTGAGCACTAGAGGCTTAAATTTCTGAGAAACATACCAAAATAACAATATTAAATTACATTAAATTCCAATAAAAATGCAAACTTTGTCATAAAAAATGAAAATTGAGTAACATACCGATAGCTTGAGCGTGGAAGTGAAAAGAGGGTGAGATTTTTTGAAGCCAAAAGCAGGTTTAAAAGGACTTAACAACGAAGTGCTTCTGATATTGCTATATGCGCAGTCCATTAGAGGATAACAGCGTTTAAGAAGAAGAGGAAGCTTTTATTTATTTAATTTTTTTTTTATTTTGTAGTTCCTTTTATTTATTTTAGTTTTCTCTTTAAAAAGTAATAAATTAAAAATGGGGCAATTCTTAGTAGTGGATTACGTAACAGGTTATTTCACTCCACGTGGTCTTACAATTAGCTTAGGTACTCCTACAACGGTGTCGTCTCCATTATTTTATTAATATTAAAATGAATTTTGGCTTTCTCTTTAACTCTTGTTTGTACACTTCAATAGACTAATCTAGCATATCAAATTTTTTGTCCATATCAACTTCATCCTTATGATGAATTAAGACTTTTTTTAAATTCGTAATTATCATGAATATATTTATTATTTCTTTATTTTCCAATCTCTGGAAAAACATTTTCTTCTTTTTTTAATGATTTTTAATCTCTAGTAGATCTCTAAAAGGAAAGATCCAAAAAAAAATTGATATTTCTTTTAATTGTTGAATTTCTTTTTTAGTGATATTCCAAAACCTCATTACTAATGGAATCAAAACGATCTCCAGATTAATCAAAACATCCTTTCAATTGTATAGTTATCCAATTCCCTAATCTTGATCTTATTAGTGATTAGCTTACGAACAACTATATGACCACCAAAGATTATTGTTATCCAATAAACTGGTTAGTTGGTTATGGCTATGGTTCTTATGGAGTCATTGAAATAGAAGAATGAATTAGAGGCTGCGACTGGAGAGAATCAGGAATGATGTAAGTCACTGAAGATGAACACTGACTCCATGGAAGAATGAATTAGAGGCTGTGTTTCAAGACAAGTTACTGAAGATGAACACTGAAAACGATATAATGCCAACTTTTATTTTGGCTTTCACAAGATAACTGCTGATAAGGTGAAATCTATCTCTACTTCTAAACTTCAGAGTGCAAGCATTCTTGTTTTAACTAATTCTACAACAATCAAGAACATAATTCTATTTGGAGGATACACTAATCTAATCTATGTGGAGGAACGAATCAAATCATGGACAAAACAGATCCTCCAAATTACAATAAATATTTATTCGCTGGAATGGATCCTAAATTCCTACCACTACTATACAATAGCCAACAAAAGACTTGCCTTCACCATAACCAATCAATCAACTTCAATGAGGGAACAGTTAAGCAAACCCATTAACCTCATTCAGAGCTCTCAACAATCCACGGTTGAACCATTTCCCTGTTTCATCAAGTGATGTTCTAGTTATTAGTTGGCAGAGAACTAGAGAGTAACTATATTATTAACATGAAATTCAGTAATATTGATAAGTAAGATCATTTAGCTTTAAATCTTTCAACAAGATGAATAATCGCATGTACAGGGTGAAAAAAAAATACCACTTATGGGTGTTTAAGCTTTCAAATTCTAAGCCATTAGAATACTCATAGCCCTTATAGAACTGCAAGTCAGAAACAAACAGAAAATCATGCATAGGCTAAGGTAAACACAGCTGATTTAGCTGGAAATTTACAGAAAGTAAAATTTATGAACCTCAAAGTAACAAACCTTATCAAACATCCTAACCATTGCCGAATCTGCCTCATCATCATCCACCTAAATAAACAACCATCTCATTATTTCACTACAGGAAATGTCAAATTGGATAAAAAAAAAGGCAAAATTTCCCTTACAGCAGACAACAGAAATATAAGAAATCAAATGTTAATGAAGCTTATGCAAATTGGTTTAGTTGGAAGAGAGAAGTGAGCAGAGGTTCAACACTTATCCTGGGAAAAAATCAATAACTATATAGACAGGAGAGAAACTCTGTAATGGCAATATCAATAAAAATGGTTGATACAAGTATGCAAATGTGACAAAAAACAGACATCTATCCTAATATGTCCACAAGA
>WYDK02000008.1:3382035-3393397 GCA_009867345.2 Toxicodendron radicans
TACCGCCGGGAAACACCAGGGAGGAGACGTGTACGTTTGTTGATACTATCGTACGGTGCAACTTACAGTCTTTGGCTCAGATTGCTGAGAAAATGGCTCGAAATAACAAGACTTGATCATAATTAATAATAATTAAATTTGTTTTTTATATTTTTTTTTTGTTTCCAATATGGATGGTATTGATCTTCAATTAAATCTTATTGGAAATTATAGATCGGTTTCTTCTAGGTTACACTCAAAACATGGTATATGTATTAAGAGTTTCATTTTGTTCTTTGTTTTTTTGTCTGTGTTCATAGGGGAGGGAGATTAAAAATAGTTGAATTGTGAATTATAATTTTTCATGTTTCCCCTTCCTCTTGTTCTTGTTGTATGCAATTTCTGAAAATATTTATCATAATAATAAGATAATTAGGTTTACCAAGTTGTACATTTGATTATTCCGTCGGCAGAAGTATTTGTTTAAGTTTCTTTGAAATTTCCTGTCGATCTTTAATAATAAACAAAAGAAATTAATGAAAAGAAATAATTCAACCATGCCATTTTTGAAAATAGAAAAAGAAAACCCTATCTGGGAATTCTTTGTAATAACGCATGCAGGGACAGGAAATTAAGTTTGAATGGCGATAAAATTTGAAGACTGAAAATCAAACAGCTGCAAGGCAACTTGACTTTAAAAAAATAAAAAAAAAAAGCATTTTTTTTCTTGTAGAAAACAAGGCAAGTTGATTTGATTTTGCTTCCTTTAATTGTATATATATTCTCTCTCCGTGTGTGATTTGTGTTTATATGTTTATGTAATTTGGAAAAGGACAGTGTGTGGCAAGGCAACTTGGTTTGCAAGTGGGCAAGCTTTTAATTATATCCTCCATGTTTATTGAATGAAAGATAATAATGAAAAGCCAACTCCATGTAGTTCATTTGTCTCGATCTCGATTGAGTTGATTTGACCACATCATTACCATACACTTCCGGCATTCAATTTTTCTTTAGCCACCAACCCTGTAAAAGTTACTTTCCGAGAAAATTCTTGTTTGGACACAGCGGTTAAAATGTGGGATTTAAAAGTACAACCTCATGCTTTATAAAAACATGGCATAGTTATGGAGATTGAGGTAACAGTAATATGATTAATC
The DNA here is from genome assembly GCA_009867345.2 of Toxicodendron radicans. Lineage (NCBI taxonomy): Eukaryota > Viridiplantae > Streptophyta > Magnoliopsida > Sapindales > Anacardiaceae > Toxicodendron > Toxicodendron radicans. Next base: position 3,383,172 of record WYDK02000008.1, read on the forward strand.
AAATCAGTCTAAACTGTAGATGTTTTTTCCAAAATTTATTGTACCGAGGGAACGTTTGCTCTGAGTCTAGTCAAACCTAGCTTGAATTAGCACGTTAATTAATTGAAAGTTCGGCTGATTTTATTAAGTCGATGTCATATTATTGTTGCCCTCTCCATGGGTTTATTAATTTTTTTCAAATTGGAGATAAAGGGTTTTTTCGAAAGCATCCTCGTTACAGTAATTTTTTCACTGATAAACATGCTTCAGTTCCTCAAAAAATGGAGATTGAGTAATGAGTCAATGTTATGGAACGAGGAAGTCCAATTGGAGAGGAGAAACCCTCAATCACATAAATTATCTGAGTTTAGATATAACTCACTCTCGAAATTTAACTCAAAATAAGAGAGAGTCTAACTATATATATATATAAGTCTACTAAATTGATGATATAAGACAAATACAACTTTTAATAATCACCTTAATACTTGTTTAGAATTTGATCTAGATTTTTATAAGGAATATTCAAGAGTTAATGGTAGACTCGGTCAAAATTGACTCTTATTTGGTGTTCTTATCTTGAAAGTTATGTATTAGAATAGGCATTTCTATTGGTTATTGGAATAAAATTTTCATATTGGAATCGAACACAACGGAAACATCAAAATTTAAAGGGTCGTTAACAATATATGAATTGGTCAACTCTCTTTAGGCCCATGAGCAAACCTGCTTGAGTTGAACCACTTCTGAGTCAAAGACAATGTGGGCAAATGATGTTAAAAGGCCAATTAGAACAACAGAAACAATACAAATGGGCCTCTGGCAATGAACCAGGAATGCATCAATTTTTGGAGTATTTTTCGTTTGAGAAAAGAATAAACAAATCAATCCAATCTCTTTACCAAATCTCCTTTGCAACAATCACACGATAATTTTACACAGATTTCTTTCTTTCTTTCTTTCTCTTCTTCACATTGATTTCATCTCTGAGTTGCAGTGAAAAAGGTTAGACTCCTCTTGTCTTGAAGAAATTAAGAGGAGTCAGCATATGTGAGAATGGGATGAGTATATATAATATATTTCAAGGATAAAATAGCTTGGCAAACAAGAGCTCATTCCAGGTATCTTGAAGGCCAGGCAAACACCAATGTACACAATCTGCATAGCTAACGGGGTTTGCTTTCTGCTCAGGAGTCAATGGACTCCATTGCCTCTTGTAAATCGATGTGTGCGCATCCTTTCGATAACCCGAGAGTTGTGTAATGTTCAGGAATGAAATGGGATACTTAGAGTGGCTGAACACTTCTCCAATCACCTCCATTACGCTTCTTCTGCAATCTGAACCCCAGTAGTTTTCGTCTTCTATCAATGTCGTTTCATTGTAGCAGTTCTTCTCCGGTTCGCCTCCCCAATCTATGCTCCTGCAAAACTTGGATATATCAGCCCTCAAAGTTCTGACAATCAGAGTATTAAAACTGCAGGAAAAAAAAAAGTGATTTAACTTACTTTGCATGAGAAGGCGACATGCTAGTGAAAAAGACTCTGGTTTTTTTTCGATTCATGTTCAATTTCACCCATCTCAGCAGGCTTTTCATTGCCATACGGTAGGCGTCCTCGGTGGAAAGCTTTGCAATTTCTTTCTCTTCGTCGTCGAAAGATCCCTTTCTGTAAAACCAATTAAAGTAATTAACATGAGCCATTATATATACTATTGCTACATTAATTGAAGATAACAAGTTATCGGCAATGAGGATGAAGAAGGTACAAGATCTTCATGTCGAGGCCGGTCATCCACCATAGATAAGTGTTGAACACCAAAATGTCAACTCCTTTCCAATGCCGGCCATGCTTATTGATGGAACCTTTTCTAACAATCCTATCAGATATTCTATGAACGACAGCATCGTCCGAATTTGACTCAAGAAGAAATGGCGCCCAGTAGAACTCAATCGTGGCATTGTAGTCCTAAAGCAATAATTAATCAATTAATTAATTGTGAGAGGAAATCTAATTAATTAAGGTGGCGGTAATATATATAACAAATATATGTCACCTTGGCTGTGAAGACTGTTAAAGAACCAGTGGTTTCCATGGATTTGGCATGTTCAGGGATGTTTCTGTGAAGAAGACACACCATGGAAACATACTGCCCACGATTCAATGAGTCACCAACAAACATCATTCTCTTTCCCCGAAGTGTTTCCAGCATCAATGTTGCATTAAAACTGTAATTATACATAAAAATTCAAGACAAAAAATTAACAATATCGATCAATAATTATAATTAAGCTAATTAATAAACAGTCTTTGTAGACTTGAATGTTCAATAGAGATAAATAGTACTCGGTACCACTGCTAATAATGAATGCCCTTAATAAATATGGTCAGCATGGTAGGTAAATTGACAATGAAATCAAAGAATGGTACCACTACAACCATAATATTACTGCATTAATCACACATCAGTGAAATAATTAACCAAAATATTTCAAAAATAAATCGGCTCAAGCATCTTTCCAACTCGAGGCTCCTTCAGGTTCAGGATCATCTTTCTTCTAATCCTCACTGATTCTAAGTAACTTAAAAGTAAACCTGACTCTAACAAAAGCAAATATATAAAGTGATTGACGGTGGCTCTCCTATTATTAAAAGATTGTGGGTCCCACTATAAAAGACTTGAAACGTACATATGATGACGTGGAGACAGACAACATTCAACTGATACAACCGGCGATCTACCACTAATCGCCACGTAACTAACCTCTAACCATGCACAGCAGCAGCAGCTGCCGGCACGCCACCTCTATATCCGAATCCTATCACTCAACAAAGCCAAACCACAAAAAGTTCATTTCGTCCATTCTTGAAACTTACGATTTTCTTTCTTTCTCCCCAATGTTTAATCTTTCCAAAACATAATAATCAATTAAAGTAATTAAATTGTTGAAGAAGTTCCATGGTTAATAATCTTTTTTATAGAATTGTCGGCAACTGACCTGGGAAGATCACAGCCGTGAGGCTGCCATCTCCAGTACTGATAATCTCTGTCAGGCCTTCCATGTTCTTGACACGTCAACTGCGGTTGTATGTACGGACACTCCGATTCTTCATAGAGCGGCCGAGTGGACTCGTCCCTCACCCACCTCCCGCTGAACACATCGCACCCTTCCTCCGTCTTCCCTATCGCGAAGGGTAGCTTTTCCATCTTCTTCTCTAACCCAAAACAAAACTAAACTCAGTAAGTATATAAGGCTTACAAAGTTCATAACAGTAACAGAAAAAAAAAATGACTCACTCGCGGCGGAGATAGCGCGGCCAGGGAGGGGCTCGAGTTGGCCGAAGATGCACATGAAGTCTTCGCCATAGAGGATGACAACGAAGACGATGAAAGCGAGTAAGGTGAAGAGATAAGGAGAGAGACGAGGTTTTCTCAGGACATTATAATTAGAGGAAGAAGAAGAAGGCAAAGGAGGTTTCATATTGTTAGTCTGTAAAAATGTATTCGTATGGTAGAGACATGCAGAAGAATCAGAAGCAGAAACAGAAACAGAAAAATGGTGGAGGGTTTAAGGAGAGTTGTTGTTAGTATGTGGGTAGTGTTTTCTTTATTTGAATTAATATAGGAAGATTTTAGGTTGGAGAAATCATGAAGAATTAAATATATGATAAGTTATAAATATGTCCTAGTCTTTGTTCTTGTATGATTTGTCTGTTTTAACAGTTTGATTTTGCTTGCTTTAAATATATGATATTAAGGGTTTTTAATTAGGTTTTTATTATTAATTAATTATGTTAATTACATATATAGATAAACCAGGATACATAGTATGGGAGATATTGAGCAAGAAAAAATGATTGAATTTTGTATAGAAAATTATAGGAAGAATACCAAAATTTTAACTTTTTTTTTTTAAATGTGTCTAGGTTAGTTTACGCGCACCTCTACTAATCTTCGTACTATATTTAACTTAATCTAACCGTCTGGACTATTACGGACAAATAGAATACCAAACTTTACTCAAGAGATTGTTTTAAACTTAAAGATATTAATTAGAAGCACTTCAAGCCACCCATTGTTTGAAAAATACATTACCATAACATTGGATAAAGCTAATAGAGGTAATTCTTGGAAATTAGATTCATTCCATTTCAGAGAAAACAAATTCAACATCAAACCCTAATTAGTAATGTCTTAATCATCCATTAGATTCAACCAGTTTATCCAAATGCAAGTTGGGATATGAATGATAGCCATTGCCACATCCAATCCAACTATGCCTCAAATAATTATTTTGAAATTAAGGTGATGAAAAAGGTGTAGTGGGTTACTACTGCTGCATGAATGATTGTAAGTGAAGCCATTATTTCACTTAGCTTCTAAGTTAAGTGAAGTTCGAAAGGTTGCATATCATTTTCTATACTTCATCATTTATACACACAGCCTTTAATGGAAAAGAGTCATGAGCAACTTAAATTATATATATATATTTTTATGGGTTTTAGGTGAGTATTTGGTATCATATCAGCTTCAAGTTGTTGACTCCCCACATGCATGTTAATTTCTTTATTTACCCTAATGATCCTCATCCAATACAACCAGCTCTCACCAAAGATTGATTAATTTATTATCATGCTTAATCATAATTAGTTGCCCAAGGATTTCTCTTGATTCTATATATCATGCTTTAAACTTGAACAATACATATATTACTACTATTTACTTAAAAAAAAAACATATTGGATGATGCATGATTTGTCTTAAGAATTATTTTACTTGATTTAGTAACAGAAGTTTACATATATATAACATGGTTGAAATTCAAACGTAGACATGAGTAATTAAAGAATTTAAAGAAGTAATTTTATTTTCATTTAGTGACTTAAAATTTTCAAAGAAGTGGGCACTTGTTAAGTGTACATTTTAGGTGCTTAATTATTTATTATAAGTAGTCAGTTGACAATCGCTTTCCTTACTCTAAACAGTGGAGTGGTTGATAGATGGCAACTGCAGCTGGCTGATGAAATTTCAATCACCAAATTTTGTTGGTACATCAACTACAAGGACTTCTTTCTACACTTCATTTACTTATATTTTTTACGATTCAAGAGAAGGATTCTCGCCAATTCTGGGATTCTTTGTTCATGTGGGCGACACAAATGCGCTCCATGATTAACTGATTGTACATACAACAGGATATAAAAGATTGAACCCTTTACGAATGATATAATATGAACAGCATAATTAATGTTAGTTAATAAGAGATATTATTGCTAACAAACTAAGGTACGTTTTCATGATTAGAGCCTTCAATAGTTTTTGAACATGATTTGCTCTCAAATCAAAGCTGTGGGGTGTTCATATTATTATGGCAAAACATCTTTATCAGTGGTAACCATTTTTTATGACTTGCAGATGAAGGTTTGGTTTTTGGAATGATTATTGTTTAAAGGAATGGAACCCACACTAATTCTTGATTTTAAATTTAATTTCTAACTGTTGATGTCGAGTGATCTATATAAAGGGAAGACCAGCTTCTGAATGTGGCCATTATTCAGCTCTTCCCAGAAAAAAAGTTCCTGCATAATAAGCTTAGCCACTTGAAACTCTTTGTACCAGAAAAGGGAAGTGAAAAATGCAGAGGTATGATACATTATTCATCTAGTTGATTCTGTTTCTGTAAAGAAATCCTGGCTCATTCCTCATTATAGGCAGACAGGCAGTGAATTGCATGGAAGGTAGATTTTATCTTCTTTCTCTGCCATCAACTTCTAGCAGTAGATTTTACCGATCAACCTACTTTCTGGACATCTTGTAATGCTCATGCTCCAGAAACTCAGGTCATTCGGAAGAAAAACGCTTGACAACGGGTAAAACTCAATCGATGTGTATCTACCAAAATGTCAATCAGAAAGGAAACGGAAATTTATTGGTAACACTTTTTTCTAGTCAGCAATTTAACAGACTACAATAAATGGAAAAGTAAACTATTATTCTTTTTTACCAAAAAAATCATATGATTAATGGAAATTTGGAAGCGTAAAATGAGCACTATTTATATGGATATGCCACAGAAATGTGAGAGCTCTGCAATGAACACTAAGAATCTGCCATGATAAAGCAATCAAGCAAAACTGTAGGATAGTGCCCAGACGCTTAAACATTGCACTTGTTGGCGGATATTGCATTGCAGAACTGAGATATCTAAAAACTGATATATCCACTGCATCTAGAGCAAGCTTGTAATTGCTCAAAAATTGACACGAGAATAGGAGTTTCGATGCCCTTCAGAAGGTCCTCTAAATCTCCGCACCAAAGATGTAAAAAAACTCTGCAAGAACAGGGGAACAGGATACATAATTGTAACACTAATAAGTGCCACAATAGTGTCTTCTAGATATTGAGATTGAATATAAAACATGTAAAATTACAACAATTGAACTGTTAGTTACATTAGTCTTTTCCCTCCTGGCCATTGAAATATCCATATTACCCTACAACATTGCTCCCATGTGACATTGATTTTGTTAAAAGCAAAGCCTACATGCATGGCACACTATTTGAATTTTCTTTTGAATTTTTCCCTTCCCATTAGGCCAAGTCAAGTTATATAAATTACAAGAAAAGGAAAGAGTACCTGTGTTCTGTGCGGTAAGCTGGTCCAAGTATCCAAGTTTGGAATTGCCTGAAGCAGCAAGAGGAGAAGAGTGAAAATTAGAATAACATGTATACTGCACGTATAGGTGCCAAGAGTCAGATCCGTCTCACACATGAACTACTATCAATATCTGTAGGCAAGAGCATTAATTTTCACCCAAGATGATAAAATTGACAATACTCCAGCTCATTCAAGTAAAGTATGTTGCGTTCACTCAGCGAGACATAGAAAAGAAAATGACAAGAATTTATATCAAATATGAGGAAATGATTAAGTGATATTAAAGGGAAAAAATTAATAATGAAATGAACACAGCGACAGCAAACAGGAATAACATATAAATCCGACTGCCATCATACAATTAGGAAGTGAGCAATGGAAGGAGATTAATGAGGTCATTCAAAGCTTGCTTGACATATGAATGCCTTGGTTTCTATTCAAGATAACAGAGACATTCCTGCCCACCACCATATTTTGTCATCATCCTCATCCCAATCTGATACACCATCAAAGCTCACTGGATTTAGCCAGTGATCACCATTTACTCGAAGTGTTTATGAGCCTCACATTAGATGGCACAGACTCAACTATGTCTATAATGATTCAAGGTAGAATTGTAGAGCAAGAAATTTTGAAGCAAAGCATAGATGAATTTCTTCAACTTAGAAGGAAAAAATATATGGAGCAGATAATCTGTTAATAGGAATTGAAGTATAGAGAAAATTAAAAACATAGAATCAAAGAGAAAACATACATTTACACCACGAACTCCAAGGAAAAAAAATCGATAAACTGTACCAGCAAGCAGATAGCCTCCAAAGAGGCATATGATTCTGAAAATCAGAGCAATAACGTCAATCTATACTCCAACTATAACGAGTCACCAAATTGCTTCCTAAGTAAATGCTAGGAAAGATTAAAACCATTACATTGTTATGAAGGTTCCAAACCAGCCCCATCCTCTTCCAGCAACAGATACAACTGTTGCACAACCAGCAGGATGCCGCAGCACTGTAGCCTGTTAAAGAAGTAAGATAATCAACTTTAAGGCTACCTAACCAGTGTGCATTGTGTATGCCACAGCTACACATTGCTTGTATCACAAATTACAGGGCCATTTGATTTTAGAAGCCTACATCATAAAACATTAAGAAAAGAGGAATTGTACGAGTTTTCTAAACACTCACAAAATCACAGGTCCCTAATTTCTCCATTGACTGTGGCCCCTGTAAAAAAGAATAGTAGGGAGTTGATAGGTCATGAATGAAATACCAAAAACTATGAGGAAAATCTAACATATTAAAATTTTAAAATAATTCCAAGGAAAGATCCTCACTTGAACTCCATCCTGATCACAAATGACAGTTACAGAAAGTGAACAATTCTGCTTTTGGCCAATATTTGACATATTAACAATGACACCCTTGTGGGGATTCTTTTTATCTGTCATGTTCATAATAATAGAGCAATCATCAGTATGCCAGAACTCAATTCACATACGAACGTGAAATAAATTATCTACTTAAGCCATGGCATCAAAAGAGATGAAAATATACACAAATACACGGATTTACACACAATGCTATTAGCAAACTACTTTAGTGAACATATTATGTATACTAAAATGCACGACAGGAGTCAGGAAATCATACCCAGAATAATAAAGAAGTATCATTTTTTTTTTTTTTGGTAAGACTGAAGAGATGGCCCAAAAAGATAGAAAGGAGCAAATAGACCTTACCCATAACCTTTATATTTGTGCGTGATACAAGCCCAATAGTATTGCACACATCATAACCTGCATATACCACGAAGATCCTATTAGAAGCCTAAGAATGATTATCTCCTCTAGTATATTGTCGATCATGTTCCAATTATAAAAGAAGGACCCAAAAAATCTAAAAGGATATCATCAAGGTAGGCAATAAATTGAGTCATGTTATGTTTTTGTGATTTACATCTCTTCACATCACTTCCCCTTCTTCATTGGTTCTACCACAACTTAGTTCAATTGAAATCCCAAAATTAAAATATAATTTTTTTTACCAGCGATGTTGTTTGCCACAAGTGCACTACATTCCGATCCACAGCGTGATGGACCCCCGCAGTCCTACAAAATCAAGAGAGAGTCAAAACAAGACATGAAATGAGTTATTCAATAATGGATAACACACTCATTATAGCCAACTTAGGTTCATCAATATTAAGATTATAATTCTGATAATTTCCAGAAGCAGTTACCAAGCAGTCAACACATCTAGGTGGGTCATGATTGAATAACATCTCATCGCAAAGCTGCTCCAAAGAATCAAAGAAAATCAATCATTAATCAACTACAAGTAAAACCATATCAAGTGAATAACTGTCTCTAAACAGCCATTGTCTAGCTGGATCAAACCATAGCATTTGAACTCTAATCTAAAAGCTATTGAGCCTAAATTCAACAAGGTTCTAGTACAACCCATTGCAGCATTGAACCATCAAAATTCACAACTTAAGGAACTTACCATGAACAAGTCAATTATCAGTCACAACAACCAATTGGGTATTTTTACATTAGCACATAGGAATCAAACAAGAAAGGGTAGTTACACAGCCCAAAATTTATGGAAAAAAGCTCATAGCAATAATAAAAATCACTAATACAACAAAGAAATAAAATGTGACCTGATGGTGCCAACCTGAAACCAGAGCACAGTCTCATTCACAGCCACCTTATAGAACCTGCAGCAATTACATAAACGCATTTCAGTTAAATCACATCTGCCCCATTAAAAATACTATCAAAGAAAACTGAATATTATTCAATTGTCCTTCTTAATAAACTATAAATTCCCAAAACCCACTTCAACTTTGAGACTTACCGTTAAACTAACCGTCAATGTTGAAAAACACCTAGCTGTAAGTAACAAAATAAATTTTTTTTTAAATTCCTTTTTTTTCAAGTTTGCAAATTTAAATCAAATCCCACCACCTATACAGTCACAAGAGGTCCAACAAACTGAACCAGCGAGTATGGACAAAAAAAATCAACTAGTCAATTGCATTAGTTTTATTTCAATAACTCTGCAACCAATCACATCAAAAGAATTTTTAATTACAAGAATATTTTAATCAGTAAGAAAGGGAACCTTTTCTACAAAGGATTCCTGTTCAACTGAAAAAAAAATGATAACAAAAACAATAAGGGGTCACATTAAATCCAATTTTTTTAGCTGGAAATCACATGTCATGCAAAATATAAACCGCCCAGATCAATAAACAAAATTATAACACTAAATGGAGAGAAAATACTCACCCGTCTTCACTGAGGACACCGTGAGGGAACATGGCGAGAGGAGTAGCCAAGCTATAGTTAATGCGCCTGCCATGGTCGGTGAAACTGAGTTCACATACGGCGGCGACCGAGTTAACACGGAGAAGAATAAGAGCTAAGAGAATGATGAAAAGCCATTTAAATAAATCGCCTCTCATCTTCATCATTGCAACCAACGAGCCAGGAATCTTTTTTCGAGGGTTTTAAATTTGTTTACCCTTTTTTCTGATATTTTATTTTATCTCATTGTTGCAGAAAGACAAGGACTCGGGGAG
>WYDK02000008.1:3452433-3478984 GCA_009867345.2 Toxicodendron radicans
GCTCATTGTGATTTAGCTTAAGCTTGAGGTGTTGTGGTTGGTTTGCATTTGGTGAGCTTTATATAGAAAGTATTGTTCGCAGCCCACATGCTTCCACGTGTAAGTATGATGTTCACGCAGTAGACGTGTAAGAAAATGGTGGAGCATTCGGGATATGGAATTGCAGAAAAAGGGCACGCGCTTCAGAGATCGACTTCCCACGTTTACAATACCAAATTGTATACGTACGTTTGGTGTTTATCGATTTGTTAAAACAGTAATGCTACAAACATTGAACTTTATTATCGAAAGTTACATCAAATGACTTTCATATATATTAGTTCGTAAAAGAATAATCGTCCAAGAATTTAGAATGACAATCCAATCTTTTGAACAATTATCCAAAAATTTGTAATAAAATTTGAGTATTATTAAAAAAAAACAAATATCAAATTACTTGGAAAGGCATTAGTCCTAAATTTTGGACGTCCGTCCAAGTAATTCAGCATTTACAAAATCAATAAGTTCATTACATTCCGACATATTACCATCAAATCCCCATCTAACCACGAATCCATGTTATTGCATCCTTAATTCTAACAAAAAACTATAAGAGCAGGCGTTTAGAAACGCACAAAATAATAAAATTAGAGTATTATTAAAAAAAAAACAAATGCCGAATTACTTGGATGGGCGTCCGTCCAAGTAATTCAGTATTTATAAAATCAACAAATCCATTACACACCGACACGTTACCATCAAATCCCCATTTAACCACGAGCCCATGTTATTGTATCCCTAACTCCAACAAAAAACCTATGTGAGCAGGCGTTTAGAAACGCACAAAACGTGTCGTGCCTTAACATGAACACTTTCAATCGCATTTCTTGGGTGCCCATCAAGCACAGCATTAGAAATATATGCATTCCACGTGGCGGGATTTCTCTCAGGCATTTCATTGAACACTTTCATGGCTTCCTCTTTGAGCCCGGTTTTTTAGTACATATCAAAAGCACTGCACCCAACAAAGACATCATTTATCAAGCCGGCTTTCAAAGCAAGTCCATGAACTTGTTTCCCAGCAATGGGCATGTGAAGTGCATTCCTCGTGGTGGGATTTCTCTTAGGCATTTCATTGAACATTTTCATGGCTTCCTCTTTGAGCCCGGTTTTTGAGTACATATCAAAAGCACTGCACCCAACAAAGACATCATTTATCAAGCAAGCTTTCAAAGCAAGTCCATGAACTTGTTTTCCAGCAATGGGCATGTGAAGTGAAGCCACTGCCTTGAATAAACAAGGGAAAGTGAAGTCCTCGAATTTACAATTACAAATTTGGGACGCCCATCCAAGAAAAATGGACCGACCAAAATTTTGGACGGGCGTCCCAAATTTTTTACCCTGTCCAAATAATTCAGCATTTTTTTTTATTCCCAAATTTTATTACAATTTTTTGGTCTGTAGTTCAAAAATTTGGACAACCATTCCTAAACACTGAGACGTGAAATGATCTGACATAGACGAATCTATGTTGTTCGATGCAACTTTTCTGTAATAAACGCCGGTGTCTGTAACATTACTGTTGTTGAAATTGCTTATTATTTGCTAGGACAAGGAAAAGCTTCATTCTCTGCTGGAAATCCAGGCCGAGTTCTACAGAAAACACAACTAAACTAGATTAAATCTGTACAAAGATACAACTTTTTCTGAGAAAAAAGAAAAGAATGACCATTCCATGTAAAATAAAATGTGGCTCCTAGACTAATTTTGTTATAATCTCCTACTTAATTCACCTAGCTTGCCATCAACATTTTAGTGTTCTCCGCTCGCTGTAATTGCTCCATTGTTGTCCCTCTCAAAATCTTGGGCTAACATCTGGAGCTGTGTTGTTTATAGCGTATAAAACAATGATGTTTACAAATTAATATCATTGTGCTTGCGTTGTATGATCCTTCAGTCTCCTTTCAGCTGCTATAGCTGCTGCTACAGAAGGGGGCAAATGCCTTAGATCTTCAGTTTCAGTTGACTTTTCATCACTTTCTGGGACGGTGGATGAGGCTGCTGCAAATAGTGACTCAACATCTTTCAGCGTCAAAAGAGGCTGATCTTGATTCTTTGTGTTTCCACTAATGAACGAACTGGTGTTCCTGCCTCTATTTAGCTTATATATGCTCTCTTCAACCGTGTCTTTAACCTGATAAAGCATGAGACAAAATAAATGTCATAGTACAAGCATCGATGTATAATCCAACACATCTCTCTTTCCTTTCATTTAAACAAGTTTGCCATATGATTGAGTGGTTTGTCAAAGTAGAACCATGTTGAAAAGTTGCAGAAGAATCAAAATTTTTACTATTGAGTGCAAGTATAATGTCAAGGCTATTGTAAATGCACAAGTGAACAGTATTTAGCATTGAAAGATGTGAAGCGATAAATACATACGATAAAGCGATGAACAAGTGTCCTATTCTCCTGCCCAATTCGGTGTACCCGGCTGATTGCTTGTGCTTCTGCAGCTGGATTAAGTAGTGGCTCTACAAGAACAACATGTTGTGCTTCCAAGAGATTAAGACCATTGGCTCCATGTTGGATCAAGAGTAATAACACTTGGATAGGCTTTGGCTCTGGTTGCTGGTCATGTGTCTTGGAAGTTCCTTCTACAGAGCTTTTCTGTCCCCTAAATTTGGTGATGGCAACTTGTGATTTTCTGTATTGCAAAGCCATAACCATAAACAACATTAAGTACATACATAGTTAAAAGTATATAAAATAGCTTAATCAATATCAAAGTAACTTATGCAATAACGGATTTTTCCTTCATCTTTTTGCTATCACATGTTAAAACTTTACAAATGCTAAGCATCCACCACATGAATCTAACAAACTCTTCAGTTTTACGACAGGATACCAAAAAGACACATAGTTTAGGAGTACATGAAATAAAACATATTTGAAATGATTAGAATAAATGCCAAACTATTGTTTGCCCTTCCTACTCTCCTTCCCTTTCTCTCTACTAGATATATTAGAAAATTTAAGCAAATAATTACAAAATAGGTTAACCGGCAGTCCATCAAAATAAAAAAGCAGAGCTTTTGCAGATGGCAAAGGAAGAATTAAGTAAACAATAACATATTAGGTTCTTAGGGTTCTTTATGTTCAATTGTTCAATATTTCATCTATCTAAATCTTACAAATCAATGAAATATTCTTCTAACCAAAAATAAACTCTTTGCTGCATTTGTAAGCTGTCTCAGTATTAGGTCGACATTCCCTCTTTCTGACAGTCTCTGAATGCTTTACTTATTAAGTCACTTAAACTACCTGATTTATTATCAAGACTCCACTCATTGTGGCTATTAACAAAGTGTCTTAGCCCAGCTAAGTCCACAGTAGTAGCACAAGCATTAGATCATGATAAGCTAAAACATCATCTTACCTGCCTCCTTTCATCCTGATACAAGTAATATTGTTGGTAGTGAAGGCATGTTCTAACACATCAAGGACATCATTCCAACTTGAGAAAACCAGGACTTTTGCTTTTGGATCTGTAGACTTTATCCACAAAATTCTTCTGGTAACTGCTTCAATCTTTCATAATACCAGAAAAAAATCAGCAACCTTCCAAAGGCAGATGACAGGAGAAAAAGAGACAGTGAAAAATTCTTCTCCAATACATGTACATTAATTAATATGTATCAGGTCATTAGAGTATAGAGTCCAAGTTCAGATAAGCAAGATGAAAAACTAATAACATGACAACATCAAATGCACATGTGATAGGTGAGCAAATACGTGCACATACAGACATTGTGTCAGACTTTATCCACAAAAATCTTCTGGTAACTGCTTCAATCTTTCATAATACCACAAGAAAGTCAGCAACCTTCCAAAGGCAGATGACAGGAGAAAAAGAGACAGTGAAAAATTCTTCTCAAATACATGTAGATTAATTAATATGTATCAGGTCATTAGAGTATAGAAGTCCAAGTTCAGATAAGCAAAGATGAAAAACTAATAACATAACAACATCAAATGCACATGTGATAGGTGAGCAGATACGTGCACATACAGACATTGTGTCAGACAACTAACATTGCTTGAAAGAATTAATAACCTGATCAAGAAATAGCATTTTTAACCAAATTGGACTTTGAGCAATCAAATTGGGGTTTTTGATTCTTATTTATCTACTTTTGTCCCTGGTATGCTGCTGGAGCTGGGTGTCTATGAGCAGTAGTAGTGGATCATGAGTCATATACTGGTTTAATTTAATGAAAAAGTCTTTATATTAATTTAAAGACTAGATACTAGTCCTTTTCTAAAAAAAATAAATGAATGAACAAGGTTGTTGGCAAGCTTTAGAAGCTCCCTTGATGGTGTAACTGCCTTCAAATAATTTTGTAGAATTATATGCAAATTGTGAGTTTAAAAATAATCTGCCAACATTATGATATTAAAATAATTTATAGACATTATGCTGAAAACTCAAATGGGTTTAAAGTTTCAATTTTCTACTGATATATGTTTGATAGGAACCCAAGGGGGCCTGAGCCTTTCACTTATGTGTATAAGAAGAAGAAGAAGAGTACATAAATTGGGGGGTCTGAGGAATAGATACATTGAGAGTTTGTTAGGCTACGTGGCATAGGAAACACAATGAGTGTAAGTAGTGGTTATAAGTTGGGAACGATTCTGGAAATGGGTAGATAAGAATTGAGAGTAAATTGTGGAGGCCTCTAGCTCCTCGAAATGCTAGACTGATCTCTGTCTCTTTTATTCTATGCAATTTAAGTTCATCATTCTTCATTCTAGATTCATTCCATTCCATTCATTTTTTAACTGATTGCCACTGTCATTGCGCTAATTGTTTGATTGTGATTGTTGGATTGATATTTGCTTGTGTGAGGGCAATTGATCGAGATCTGAAATTGATTGGAGGTTAGGGAGAAGTGATAGGTTCTATCAAATCCACATAAATGCATTAAAACTTATTCGATGTAAACTGTAGAAAGTTAATTTCTATTAAGAGCTACATGATTACTAAGATATTCATCATATGAGATTAAGAAGGAAGCTTACCTTTGTTCCATATGATCCTTGAACAGTCAAAGATTCTTCGCATATTTCATGACCTTGGACTCTATTCAGCATAGCAGAGTCACAAGATTTATTTTGTCTGTCATCAGCAAATGCGATATTACCAATATCTGTATGCTGTCTACATGTCGGGCACATTACCCATTCATTTTTAAACTTGTTATCATGAAGTAGTCTCTGCTCAGTCATTGCAAATAAACCTGCACAAAGGTAATATTAATGAAGCTGACCTGTATAAAAACCAGCGAAGTTATCCAGTAAGAAATATTGAATCCTTCAGAAAGTTGAATCCAGTAGGTTTAAGGAATCTCACACCAACAAAGAAAGAATGGGCAGCGGCGCAGCGCAGAGAAATTTAGAACAAAAAATTACGGCTACTTGCTTTGAACGTAGCATGGTTCAATCATTATGGCCTTTGTTAAACTGAAGGAAAATATTTTCAATATTTCAGTTGATTAGTAGCCTAGCATTATCAATTTCCCAATTGGGCCAAACTTTGGAAACATTTTTGCATCATGGTTAGGTGTCGAGTGGTGTCACATCTATTCCGGTTTCAAATCACCAAGCTGAGTCTCAACAACCAATATGCTTCCATGAACATGGCTCCTAAGGCAGCTCAATAATCATAATATGTAAGATGGTGGTGAAAACTTACATTTACAACATGTAAAATGCCCGCATTGAAAAACCATCTTTTGATTACTCAGTTTATCTTGACATATTGGGCATGTTTCCTCATCAACTTTGGATTGACATTCACTTCTTTGTTCCTTAGAATTTAAAATAGTAATCGTCTCTTCAGTCAATGTGAAATTATTTGAACTTTCTTCAAGGGGCGATTTTTGTTTAGATTTTGCCAAACCCTGAAAGTATGCAAATAAAGTAAGTACTAGCATATTTTATATGCAGGTCCTGCTAGTATTTTGCTATTATAAAAAACTGTATAAAAAGGTATCACAAAATATTTAAGATCAGGTGACATATACATTACTACATACATGCACACACACTTATGTTAATGTAGCAGGTAAAAGAAAAGTGAGATTGAGAAGGTTTCTTTGTATTTAGTAAATGTTTTCAGGCATTAAAAATCTAGCAATCAAAATGATTGTCAGACTAAAATGTCGTGTGGTCGATGTATCTCTGGTTCCCAATTTGGTTATTTGACTTATTTCAATTCTAACACAGTGATAAAGTTTGATCTTAGATATGGAGAATCAAAAAATACTCTGCCCTACCTTCAAATAACGAAGCTTTCCTTTAATACGTGACAACAAGGTCATAGCCATAAACTTTTCACTGGAGTTGGTCACACTAGCTGCTGCTAGTTCATCTGGACTCAAAGCATCAATAGAATTATCATCCTTATTTTCTTTTAGGTGCAATCGTGTTGTTGCCATCCTAATCTCATCATGAGAACGGAGAACTTGAGCTTGAGCAATTGCCAATGACCTAGAATGGGCATACTCCTTTCGCATTCCCTTTAATTTTAAATGCAAATCAAATGGAGAAATGATATCAGAATTTCCAACAAATCCAGAATGCTTGCATGCACTGGTATTAACCGAAAGCCCTTAAAACTAGGGTAGAAAAATATCATGCATAGTAAGGAACAAAATTAGGTATGACCTAAATCTTTGTAAGTAATTCAATGGTAGAGCAACGCTCAATGACAGTTTAGTAGTTACTAAAAGTAGAGAATGATTGACCAGACTGTACCTCCAAACTGTGAAGCTGCTTGCTTGCTGCAGATATAATATCCCTCCCCAAATGAGTCTTGCAATAATTCTTTAAAACTCCTAGAACAACCTCCAATTCCGAGGGAGATTTTGAAACCTATTGACCACATAACATTAGCTGGTGAATACAAATGTATACTATATGAATTAAAATATTATTTTATTTAGCAGTCAAGAAAGAGTGCCGCTACATATACAAACTAATGTCTACAAACTGATATGTCACTGCTCTTTAATTGACATATCATTCATCTGATTTATTGAGCATTTAATGAATGACTTTTTATGTGCATTCAAAAATCCATTCATTTTATGAAACATTAGTTTGTATGAAAGAGTTTGTACATCTAGTATTATTCGTCAAGAAATTGTCAATAAATACCCATGGATCATACCAAGATTCCATTAACTGTGATGTGGTTAAGAAGCTTTATCAACAGGAACACCTACAAGTAGGTAATGCTTATAGATTCTAACTTAATATCAGGAAGAGATATTTGAATTTGGAATATGAAATTTTCAAGTCTAACAAACAATGAAAACGATCAATTATTTTAAAGCAAATAAATTAAAAAAAAAAAACAAGTTTTCATACAGCTGATAATCAAAGAGGGACATGGACAGAAAAGTAAATTTTTTAATCTTCAACAAATTCTAGCTCAGACTAGATGCATGTGATATGCATCTACAAATCAAGATGAAAACCATCAAATAAATGTATAATGAAAGATAAATTACTGAAGATTATAGTAGACAGAATAGCAACATAATGATAGAGAATCTGGAAAGAGACATCATGCAGTAGTTGCAACAATACAATCTACGGTCACCAATGACGCAAAGTTTTATGTTCCAATAAATTACTTTCCACTTTAATTCATTCCAGCAGGATAAAATCTTTAGCCAAGGATCTCTGGATCCAGAAAAGCCTTAGCCTTACATAGCCTACAAGACAAGTGGCAAGTTACTAGAGAAGAAAGGAAACGTTTCTTTTCTTTGCCTTGCATGACTTATTCTAATTGGGAGTAGCAGGCTGTTCCACTACTGGTACTTATCAAAGTGATCTTTTGATGGGAACCCATTCAATAACTCACACAATTGGGCTGGATAGTGGGTTTTATTGAGCTTGGGTAGAACTCTCCTTGGAAAACCGGTTTACCAAGGGAGGGTGCCCAAGCCTTTATGACCCACATGCCCATCCATTTCCCTTCCAGTGTGGGATTCCAACATCTTTCCTCTAGATAAATAAGCAACCAGTTATATTTATGTAACCTTCAGTTGATATCAATAACAAAAAAAATCCTTCACAGGCCTGAATCAGAAAGAGATTCTGAATTTTGTCAAACTATAAACTAAGCATAGGTAAACTGAGAAAATCACAACAATAAACAAAAGCAGGAGAGATAGAAGTAACTGACCACTACTGTTTCTCTAACATCTCTCTTTTTTATTTCTTCATTACCAACTGTTGATGAAGTTGAATTTTTATTTGGCTGTGATAAATACCAATAAAAACGATTGAGTGAGGAATTCTTTTTCTGCAAATTTATTGCCTCTTCAGCAGATGCAATCATCTCTCCATGTGATTTCTTGAGACGAAACAGCCTTGCCTCATAATCCTGGGAAAAAAAGTATACTATGACTAATTGTGTATAAAAACATAAAAGTTAACAGAAAAAATTGAGAAACAAACCTGAAATATTTCATCTAGTTCACAATGAACACATGTTGGACCATCACCTATACCATAGCAAATTCGGCAATATCTCATACGATCCATGTCCTCTTCTTTTGGTTTCTCCATTGTTTGATCAATTTCTAAGAGTTGATCAAGTAACTTTTTCCTAGAGGCTTGCAGTAGATCCAAACCAGACTGAATATGATACTTTAGACCACTTATGCTTCGGAAACTAGATCAAAACCATAAATTAATTACTAATCATGAAAAACGATATTGAACAATAATTATGTTTAAAATGTATTGAACATAAAAAAGAAATTCTGGGTAAGTGAGGAATTTTCACATTTTCCATTCAGAGAAAACTACCTTAATTAACATTCAATCACTGCAGTGTCTACCAATTAAAATCATGGAAGGAGTAAATACTTCTTATGCAACTGTTTTCAACTGTAAATAAAAGACATGTATATAATGCCTATAAAACAATTCAATCTGACAGATTACGCTTATGTAACACTATGAAACCCTTGCTCTCTAGCCCTGCTGCCCAACTTACTGACATACAGATTCCTTTACTTTAAAGCAATTAGGATGAGGATGCTCCCTCAGCAAGAATATGAGCAGAACTCTTGTGATGGAATAAATGTACAACTAAATATATTACAATTTCAGATTTAAATTGAAGTAAAACAATAATGGTTGTATGCATGCCCCATGCAAGAGGCATGATGTTGCAACCTAAGAATACCACTAACCAATGTGCAATTCTTGATGACCTCGATTTGTTTAGAGATCCTGCGACAGCCTCTTCAATCCTTCTAATCAACTCTAATGAAACGTCTTTGTTTCCCTCAGCATGATGAAGCACTTCAAACCACCAACCATCATGTTGCTCTTTTATATCATCCAATGCATTGCAAACCTTTAAAAAAAAAAAAAAAAGGTGTTGAATACCATCATAGGAAGTGATACAAACAATACCTCAATGTCTATGTATATGCATGCATGTATGAATAGCCTGTTTGAGACCTAAAGAAAACAATCATACGTCAAAAAAAGGTGGTTCATGAAAATACTACATGTCCAATGCATAAACGATGGAACAGGACAACCAAAATATACCTGCATGTATGATTTTCTAAATTCTTGCTGAGCAACTGATAACTTTGAACTAAATACAGTTAAGTACTTCTGTTTCAAGTTGTCACAAGCTGTTCTCAAAGAGGCATCATCGAAGGATTTGGATGACGAATGGCACTCATTATCAGAATCTCTTTTACAAATGAAGCCATTTTCTGACAAGTCAGGTGTGTGATCTGGCGGGTTCCATGCATCATTAAAATCTGTATTCTCTGTCTTGTTTAATTTTCGCCTTTTTGCAGCATTTTCATCGCATGATTCAATACTGTGTACCTTGGAAGCCTTTTCAGAACTTTCAGCATACTGCTGTCCCTCTATTGGAAATTGTTTTGGGCAGTTTGTAACCATTGGAAGAATCTCTGCAAGATTGTGATGAAGGTGAATATTCAATAAAGGGTCCAGTCGGAAATCTTCAGAGTGCTCTTCAACAACAACCATTGCTTCCTTGTACAAAGATACAGCTTGACAAAGATTTCTCTCAATCATTGCTATCCCAGCAAGTCCATTTAAAGCCATAACCAACTTCCTGAGTGCTTCCTCCCCTTCAGTCTTGGTCTTACCAATAAGAACCTACAAAATAGCCCCCTCTATAAATTGAGATCCAATAGCTAAAGTTCTTGAAGAAAACTTTACCATATAATTCCTGAGGTGACCCACCATTAGTATTTCATCCATGGTTAAAGGGGGTTGTTGCAGAGAACGCAACCCAGAGCTTCCCACTTGAGGGTGGCAGCAGGCCTGGCGAAGCTTCAAGAGTGAGTTCAGCAGCTTTGCGGCCTCTGCATGGGTGATGATAGGATTGGAAGAATCATCAGAGGAAGAACCACCTGGCAGAAAAGCGCATGAAAAGAATCATCAGACTTAAAAACCACTCTTCAAAATGGAAAAAAAAAAAAAAATTGATATTTTGCTTTAAATGCATCTGATGATTGCAAGACATCCATTAACAACCTGGGGCATTTCTCTTGAGAATATCATTTTTCAAACTTTGAATAACTTCACAGGCATAACCCACACAAGTCTCATGTTGGCTCTGATAAAAGTGTTTTTCAATTGGTGAAAAGGTAAGCCAAGAAACGCACTCCTCTTGAGGAGGAAGCTGCAGCTCATCTGCTACATGCAGTTTTGAAGAACGCCACATGATTTCCTTAAAGAATTCATGAGCAAATTCCATAGCTCCCACATCTCCATTCTGCAAACCAAGAAGCAAGACTAAGAACCAGCAATATAAAAATAGTTGAATAGCAGAGGGTGCTAACATGGATGTTGGCCAATCAAAGAAGTGCAAAATAAGGAAGCATGCAACTGTGATGATTAACAGTTCAGTATTGACATCACAAATAACAGTGTGTGTCCATTAATGCACACTCAAGTTAGTCTACCAGTTTTGCACTGAAAACATTACAAAAAAAGGTGACAAATAGAACTTTGATCACCTCACATAAAAAATTATAAAACAAACGATACTATATCAAGGTTATACAAAAAGCATATTTTTTTAATTGTAGCTTTGGCAACTGAAAAGTCACCTTGCAAATACCTTGTCAGTGAAAGAACAATAATATACATAACTTCATACCTCATAAGGATCTCGTATAACTTCAATCCACCATCTAGGAATATCAAATGGATTTGATTTAAGAAATCTTAAAAGTCCGTACAAGTCATCAAGTTTCCGTTGTATAGGAGTCCCTGTAATACACCATCGATGCTTAGTACGTAAGCGCAGAGCCATTTCTGTGGCAGCAGCAGCATTACTCTCAACCATTTGAGCCTCATCCAAACAAATCCTCCACCAAGATATTCTGGTGAGACGAGTTGGAATAACAGGGTACCTGACAAATGAGGACAGTCATAAAAATTCAACATTCAATTCAGAGAGATCTTCATATAAAGCCAAGCATGTTTTCAAGACAAAAAATTGACCAAACTAATGACAATTTGATTGCAAACTTCATTTGTAACACATAATTGTTTCTTTATAGTGTTACAAACAAACATAATAAACAAGCAACAACCGTGATTTCTAATTATGCTACAAGGACCGAAGTGACAACAATGAACTAAAAATTTAACTATAAACACTTTTGTGAAAGATTACTTTTAAGGACATTTAACTGCATATACTCACACATACACAAACATATACAATCACTAAGATAGATCTGTGCCTCTATTAAAAAAAAAAAAAAACAATGGAATCATATCCTAAATTTGACATGGTACAACCTGAATTCTTGAGTTTGGACCAAATTAATACTGTCATACCTGGACAGCGGGACATACTAAACCTGGATCACATCTAAGGACCATTATATTGTCTCCAGGCATTTCTAGCAGAAGAAGAATAGGGATCTCTAGCAAAAGAAAAATAGATGCAGAGTGATCCATAGAGAGCATGAATTATCAGTATATTGGAGTTTTAAGTATGAGTAAGAGAGACAACAGAGTTGTTAATCTACTGTTTTCAGTGAATTTTTTCTTGTTATCTCAATCTTGGATGTAGGCTAAAAGCCAAACAATACATTGTTAGTAGTTATTACCCTTCTGAGTTGCAAATCATTAACCAGATTAAGGCAAAATTGCAACAAAATCCTTAGAAGCAATCTCGCAGAAGCTACCAACTTATGTGCTAGAAAATATCCAAAAACTCAAGTAACTCTTTTGAAATAAGATGCCAATTTTGAACAACTAAAATTCTAACTCTAACAAACATTACAAATCACAAGTTATGAAGAAACCTCTTTTGGAATCTCATGAAGCGCCGATCACCTTCATGTCTATCAGAGTCATGTGACAAGTCCTCTTTAAGCACATCATAAGTAGTTAACACGATGTCCGCATTGACAAGTTCACTAATATCCATCACTGATGTATCTGAAAGAGAAGAATTTCTTACGCCCTCATAGATACAAGTTTTCAAGGAACCTGGACGTGTATGACTAAATAAATAACAATTAACAAATCAGTCAGCAACACAAATTTATGCATCAGAGGAAAAATTATGCAGCAACATGTTTTGACAACCTATCACAAGAAAATGACAATATTATTAAACTGAATTAGCTTTCAACAGAAAAATAGTCTAAATAATTCTAGATTTTTAATTAAAAAGAAGTGGAAGTAGTAATAAGCATTTATTTGAATCTGCACATGATTTCAATGCCGATAATAGCACTAGAGATTACTTCAGCAAACAGAACTGGCAGTGATCCAAATTTTAGGCACTTCATTTTTGTAAGTTTAGCATTCCAACATTCATGAACTAATTCATCATCTTTTTCTTGAATATCATGTGAGTCAGTGCTTCTTCCTCTTTCTTAAGAGCCATCATGCAGGTTTCTCTTTCCCTATAAGGTCAGCTCGACAGTTCTAGATTTCCTGAATTGCCTAGTGTAACATCTCACACTGGAAGCGCATTAGGGAAGGTCTTGGGTTTAAGGGGGGAAGTCCCTCCACCTAACAGGTTAGCCTTTTGGGTGTGAAACTCCCGGCCCGTGACAAGTGGCATCAAAGCGGACCCAGTCCGTCTTCTGATGTCCCACCAAACGCCCACACAGAGGTGTCTATGTGTGATTGTGGGTTTATACGAGAGTGAGGTGAACGGGTAGGCAGGAGGCCCCACCTATGAAGAGGGCATCATAGGATTGGGTGGGGGAGAATGTAACATCCCACATTGGAAGCGCATTGGGGAAGGTCTTGGGTTTATAAGGGGGGGCGGTGGCTAACAGGTTAGCCTTTTGGGTGTGAAACTCCCGGCCCGTGACACTAGGCCCAAATCAACTTAGTTTTGGCAGATTTATCTGGTCATATAATACAAGTTCGAGAGTCAGAGGGGTTATTAATTCAGGGGCAAACTAGTCCAGTTCTGTTAAAACTGAAGTTAAGATCTACAGTCTAGTTTTAAAATGCTACAAGAATGACCTTTGCCAGGTGACATGTTTAGCCTAGAAATAGATAACACTTATCTGATTCCATCTCTTGGGACCACAAGCAAAAGTGAAGTATGGGCATTGTTGTAAAATATGACCACGCTTAATTTAGTGCTGACATTTTGGAGTATGACAAAATCAGGAGTGACAACCTTAACTCTTTGCCGTAAAAATTGTCTGATTTGATTGCGGATCTATAGTACCATAATCTTAAGGATTCTAACATTTTTAAGTGGCTAGAGACAGTCAAAGTTAGAGTCATACCGTATTATTTCAGCATGCCACTGTGGCAATATAGGAGCTGGACAGACAATCAGAGTGGCACCTGTGGCAATAGGAGAATGCGTAGCTCGTATCAGTTCTGAGCAAAATTGGCAAATGTGTTCTCCATCTCTGACAACTATCTTGGTCATATCTTTTTTTCTTGTGTGCTTCTGTAACTCAACTGCTGATCTCTTTTTCTTTCCCCTGGGTGAATAACCGACACAATCTGCATGTTGCCAAGCATCACAGATGTCACACTGTACCCATAAACCCTTATACCTGTGACTTTCACTCACAGCTCCACAGATGCACTCAACACGCTCTCTTTTCAGTCTCTGTAGCTTAACTTCCTGGTGCCCAATGACTTCAAATGAAGTATCAATCAACATACCGTCATCAGATGCTGGCTTTCTATGAGCAAATATGCAGGCAAGCAGTTCCACAGTTTTCCCCAAACCCATCTCATCTGTTAAAGTCATAAAAGACCATATCCAAAGCAAGTAAAGCCACATTAGATATGCGCATACTCATGTTAAATGATTAAAAGTTGTACGAAAGTACAGAATAAAAAAATTCTTTCCATTTCTCGGTGGAGTTTAGCAATGATCTTTCACATCTACATTACTCCATGAAAGGAAAAAATAAAATTGCATATCCATATCAAGCAAGCATACATTCTTAAGCATATTACTTTCTCTACACTCCTCTCTAACAGCCAAAGAAAGCTTCAATATTTTTTTAACACACACAGGCAGAAGAATAACAAAGAACCATATACAATATTGACTTATGTGATATTATGTCTAGTCCCCATTCAGTTGTGCACATATGTTCAGGCTAATTTTGAAGGTATGCAGATCTAGGCACTTGAAGCATTTTTTTTTTCACCACATTGAGAGTTCAATAATTTCTAATCAGAAACATCAAAAGAGGTTCAGAGTATTATTTAAAAAAATCCGACATACATAAACAAAATTACAGAAGTGTGTTAAACTTACCGGCAAGAATACCACCAAAGACATATGACGAGTATTCCAAGTGCAAAGAAACATTTCCACTGAGGAAAACATTTAATAAGAGTAAGCATGGTGGAGGAGAGAAAACTAGAAGTCACCTAAAATAAAAAGCAACACAAGCAAAACTTAATATTTTTTTCCCTGTACCTAAACCAAATTACCCTAGAGAAGAGATACCTGAATGGATTATAGAACACTTTTGAAGAACTGTCAAGAAAATCCATGGGCATACAAAGGGGAGAAGAGAATTGACTTCTTTTCCTTTCACTCAAACTTTCTGAATCTCCTTTCTCTCTCTGTACCATCCAGTATGCTGCACGACGCTGATATGGTCTTAGCAGAGGGAGCAAGTCGGGTAAATCATCTTCAAGCATTGGTTCCACTCTGTAAGGAGTTGAACCACAAAATTTTAGGAGTTCAAAAGATGATACCATTGTTATTATAAACAATACAAGCAATTAAAAAACACAGTAGCATATGGAATAATGTGGCTCACTTTGATGGTTTAATGGCTTCATAAAACCTGGTGACATCAAACCTTGCAAGTTTTTTGGTTTCTGAAGAACCATCCTCCCTCTTTGTCATCGATTTGACATCCATTTCTGTTGATTTTCTGACTCCATACCTAGCTTCTGAAGTCATAACTTCTGGACGAAGCCAAGCCATGACATTCATCATACTCCTCTTCCACAATTTTTTACTATTTTCTAGAATAGATTCACAAGCATCAAAAGTGCTCTTAAGTATCTCCACTCTCACCCTAATAGATGACATGTCCTCCAAAAGTGTAACACCGAGGACTGGCCGTAATGTGAAAAGCTCCAAATTTGCCAGATGAACAAGACCCATAACACCCTCGTCCGGTCCATCAAAACTCCCAGACAAAATAACAGTATGCTTCTCCATATCCTCCTCTGTCATACATTTTTCTACAAATTCCAAAGTTATACTGCTAGAAGACAACAATGGCCAATGACCTAGCTTAATACGACCAATAAACTCATTTACATTGCATACCCTAAACCTTAAGCTGTACTTAGATTCATGATAAAAATCCTCACTAATTCTAAAACCAGAAAACCCTTCTTTGAAATTCAAATCTTTTAAAACAAGTTCAGATATATCAAGGTGCTCATCTGAAACCCAAGAATTTTTATTAACCTCTACGAAAAGCGGTTTATCAATATCATCAAACTCCCCTTTACCCGGCTGCTTGGTTTCATTTGCTTTCTGCTTATCCAATTGTGGTTCAGTAGTATCACTATTTTCTACAATGGTTCCACCTGATCGATGAGGACGAGATTGCTTCCTTCTACCCATCACTACAAAACAAACAAACACTAAATAAATTCCCATGAGCATTGCAAAGTTACTTGAATGAAAATATAATCATAAAAATAAACATAGGAGCTCAATTGTTGTACCAATACAAAATTGAACGAGCAACTTCAGTTCTCAGATGGTATAGAAACAAACCCACATAAGAATTTCCTTCATTGCAATGATTCCAACAAGAAAAAAAAAACAAGAATTGAACCTCAAATAAGCTAAAGCACATGAAACTCCAGCCAGAGACTTAACAATGAATACGAAATATATAGAAAAACAAAATCCATTGCAGGACATTGAATCCAAAGTAAATGGAATAAGGAGGAAGTTTGCTGAGGGTAACCTGTAAATTTTGGAAGTGTTAGCGTTTGCGTAAGGGAGAAAGAGAAGTTGGCCGGACGGAGAATGAATACACGCGCGGGCTGTGCGAGTTGCACAAAATAAAAAATTGATAGATTTTGTTTCGTATCGTAACTGGTTAAGTTCAGAGTTACGTTAAAATGACAGGAAAAGTCATATAACTGAGTTAATGAGGGTTGTTGATTGGACTGTGATTTGATTTGATGACAGCTGATGTGAACCAACGTGGAATGTAGTTATGTTTCCCGCGAAATTACTTGTATGACCACAATTCACTTGTCATTAGTATACCAATGTGCTCTCTTAGTTTACCAAAACCCTAATTTTGCTATAATTTACGGTTTAATAGAACTTCTAATTGTCAATTTTTGGGGCATCGTTTAATCTTAAGAGGATCCAATATATTTGGATTTTAATTAATATTTGTTTAGTTATTAATATATTCAATAATTATTTTATATAAGTACTTAATTTCCCAGTTGAGTTTGAATAATATTAACCCAATTCACATTTTTAATATTATTATTTAAATCTTTTTTTACATGCCAAAAAGCCCCACTCATTCCTTAACTATATCAATTTTCTTTTAAAAAATCATTTTAATATGGAAATTATTCAGTATTTATTATCAATTGGGAATAATGTATAACTATCAGTAAACTATTATGTTAAAAAAAAAAAAAAAAAAGTAGTTAAAATTGGAAATTTCTAATGGAAGCCTCGAGTCAATCGGTGTCAAACCCATAAAGATAAAAGACCGTTGGTGGGAGTTGAAGATGGAGATGGTTCCTCTTCTTTCTCTCTCTCCTTCATCTTCATGTTAGCATTAGCTTTAGCTTTGGTTTCCCATGTATGCAGGAAGTCACCCTCCTACATACTCTCATAAATATAAGGGTAATTGTGCTAAAAACGTTATTATTATTTTAAAAACTAGTATAACAACACAACTATATATAAATTCATTGCACAAAACTTAGAATCTCTATCTATTTACTAATATTTTACACTTAAAGTATCTCCTATACCAATACATTTACATACATCAATGTCCCAGCTTCATTCGAAACTCATCTCCCTATAGTTTCTGTTGCGTCTTCTATTTGAGACAATGGAAATCCTCTGGTCCTGAAGCATGTTCAAGTTGGGGGCCAGCAAACGTGTATATCTATCAAAATACAGAAGCTGCTTCATCAGAAGTGCAAACTCCCTCGGAAACTTCAGTCCGTATGATTCACTCACCCTAACCTGTCATGTCATACAACCACAAAGGTTAATCACATTATTATTGGTGCTACATTATTTCACAAACCAGGATGAAACACTATTATCTATTGACTTAGTGAAGTTTATGCATCCTGTTTTTTGCCAATTTTAAACAAATCAGCTTACCACATCAAGGAAAAGTGCATTCATCTGTCTCTCATCAACAACTAGATTTGCAGATACAGCAGTTGCATTTGTGTTTTTCCCCCTGGCTGTTGCAACTACTATTTCCGTATCCAGCTCCTGCATTCATTGAAAAGGTGGAATGATTAGAATATAAGACAACAAGATCAAAACTTTGCAAGTATTATGTAAGTAAGAGATTGCCTGTATAGAAGAAAATATTTTTTCCAAGTCTCTTGCAAAGGCCTTTGCATCAATATCCTTGCTTGTAGCTCCCATTTCAATCAGGGCTGAAGCCATTAACTCATATTCCTCAGTGGCAATTGATGCCAAAAACACATCCATGGCAGCCCATGTTTTTGGGGATATGCGTCCAACAATACCTGTAAAATTAATGTTAATTTCATTTAACAACTTATGACAGGAATTCTAGCATCTTAAAATGAAAGCTGAGGTATAAGCTAACAATGCATGAAGTTAGAAGAAAAAGATGAATACATACCAAAATCAAGGAAACCAATCCGACCATCACGTAACAGCCACAAATTGCCAGCATGCACATCTGCATGAAAGGTTTCACAGGCAAGCAGACTTCCAAACCTGCAGATAGATATCATATCAAAGATTAAAAGCATTTTATATAACCTTGAAATATATCCACTGATCACCATAAAATTTTACAAACATGTGAATCTCAGATATCATACCACACGTTAAGCGCAGTTATAAGGCTGGACTCTGGATTAGAAACAAGTGAACTTATAGAGTCCAAGTCAGTCAGAGGAACCCCATATAGCCTCTCCATCGTTAGAACACGTCGCGAGCTGCAGTGGTGATACACATTTGGAGCTGTAGCTTGCCTTGTGAGTCCCATGGCTTCTAGATATCTCCTAAAGGACTCAATGTTTGCAGCCTCCTTATTAAAGTCAACTTCTTCAAGCATTGACTCCCGTATGTCTTGCACAATAGCAACCTACTAAAGGATGTATAGATTAGAATAGCAACTAAAATGAAGGAGATGCATGAATGAAGGAAACCTATACAACAAGTTAATAATAGGAGCTGCATATCTCATTTAGTTGGATAAACATATCTTTTTTTTTTGTTAACTAAAATTATTAAAAAAAAAAATTGATGATACTTATAGACAACACCCAAGGTAATGCATTATATCATAACAGTGTTAAATAAATATCTAGTTTGTTAAAAGGATGGTGCCATTAACTGTAAGCTCAACTCTAGAAATCAAATGCACAATTTACCAGTGAAGCGCGGCTGAATCCAGGATTCAAAAACTCCAATATGCGAGCAACAACATAAATAAAGTTCAGATCTGCCACTAAAATATCCTCTATTCCAGGTTTCAAGACTTTTATAACTACATCCTCTTGGGAACCTTGGAGCCTTGCAGCATGAACCTGAGCCGAATATGAAACAGTCTCTAATCAGTAAGTATGAGATATTAACCACAATTAAAGGAAAGTAGGTGGACGGGGATATAAACCTGTGCTATAGAGGCTGAGGCAAGTGGCATTGGATCAATATATTCATAGACACTATCTATTGGCCTCCCTAATTCCTCACGCAAGGTCCTTTTTATCTCTTCGAAAGGAACAGCAGGAGCTCGGTCAAAACAGTTCTGAAATTCCTGGACATATTCCGGAGGAAACAAGGTAGGGGCAGAAGCTATAAACTAGCAAAACGCAAGCCAAGTTAAGATTAGTGACATACTACTCCACAGAGAAAACCATTCAAAAACTTATTTTCTTTTTATAAAATCACAATAAACCATTTAAATCAATGAAATGTGTGAATCCGTTATGTTATCTATGCTTTGACAACATAGTACAAAAATGTAATACTTGAGCCTACACTGAGTATCAACAAACAAAAGAAAATCAGAGAAGAGAAACATAAACTCACCTGACCTAATTTAATATAGGTTGCTCCCATGCGCTCAAACAATCTCCTCAAATATAGAGGGGAAAGTAATCCAAGCTGCAATTGAGTTGGTAATCCAGTGGAGGAACTTGTTGACTACAATTTAGATTACAAAACTCAAATGATAAATTTAATTTCATCGTTACAAAATATCCAGAAACCCCAATAAATCAGAATTAAAAGTCGAAATTTATCAGAGACCAAAAAAAAAAAACCTTAGATACATCAGCTAGCCACTCGCCACCAACCCCAACAAATGCTTGGATACCTTGAGCCAGTCTTAAAGCTCCACGTGGGCCTGTGTTTATAGATGTCTGGACAATATCTTCCACCAATTTGGGCAAGTTCTCAACACTATCTGTGCTTGACAAAAAAAAATAATAATCTTGGATCACTGAGAGCTCAAAGTTGGATAATTTGACCCAAAATTAATAAAGTGGAATCAGAAAGGAGAAGAAATACTGCACTTTGAAGACGAGAAGAGAAAAGATCCTGTGTTTGGGAGTACTGGGCAAGTAAAGTAAATCTCTTTGATGGATAATTGAGCTTCCTGAAGCCACCTGACGTTGTGTTGGTAATTGCAGGCAACTGTGGCCGCACAAAGGATCCAAATTTAGTTGCTGAAATCGCCATTTTTTTTCTTTTTCTACGTTTCCATAGCAGCAGCTGAGACTATATATGATTTTGTGGACGGTTGTAACTTGTAACTTGTAACTACGGAGATTCTGAAAATAAGCGTGAAAGGGAGGAGGCCACGTGGTAACCCAGTTAAGAGAAACTTATCATCCTCCTAGTGATATTTTTGTCAAATGTTTGGACTGGTATGATATTTGTCTAAAGATTTTTGTCATATACAAAGATGCATATGTAGAGAATAATAATACGTAGAGAATAATAGTATAGCACCTCATTTCTCTTACACCATTATATGAAAAAAAAGATAATAAAAACATGTAAGATAAATGATATGTTCTTAGTATTAATCTATGTAGAGATCAGTGAGATGGGGAAGCTAATGACACATGGAAATCTTCTACAATTTGATAAAATAGTAACTACTACACTATTTGAGTATTGATTATACATGATATAATAATCAACTGTACATTCCAAAGATAAACAACTCAAAACAGGAATCATGTCCACTAAGTTTCTATCATACAAAAATCTTCATTTTTTACTTGTAATATACATTGTAGAATTTGGAGATTCGTCATATGCAATTGCAACCTGTAAAACTATTGAAGAAAAATCGAAAAGAATCAAAAGCTAAAACTTCCATCAGCTTCAATTTGCTTGTACTCTTCAATGCTTGCACCTCCAGGTTGAGAAGACAATCTGCTTCATCACTCATACAATTGAACTTTAATATGTGCAATTATTCTGAGTCTATTCCCCGGCCAATGGGTTGCCTATGGTATGCGCTTGTGACGGCGCCAGATGAGGCAGACCCTCTAATCACCTGGCTTGGTGAAGAATAACCCATGAGCCGATGAAGAGGAGAACCTGTTCTTGCTGGCAGCTCTTCAATTTCTGAGGCTTTTGTCCCTGATATGGACTTACTGGAGGAAGGACCAGCTGATTTGTATGTTTCCACAGGATTCTTATATTTGTTTCGAGACTGTTTCAGAACAAGGTGCTTTCTCTCCTTCATTGACTCAGAAAAACCACCTGATATATCGCTGGCATCTACAGTACTGCCCTGGAGGCTGTGACATGGTGTGGGGACTACAGGATCTCCATCTGTGGAGAAACTTTTACAATATGAAAGTCCGTAGTCATCTGAACATGAAACTCGATCCGCAGGTGGAAAATCATAGCCATTAGAAGATACAGCCGAATTTCTTCTATTAATAGCTTCACAATAACCATCAACTTCACTTGGTGGGGGAGCTTCAGCATTAAGTGTATAGCGAGCTATGTGAGTCCTTTTTTCAAGGGAAAATTTAAGTACCTCAGAACAAGCACCACACCTCAGCAGATGGAACCTCCTTTTGAACAGGAGAAAATCGGCAGGCAGCTGCAGTGGTTTCGAGCAAGCATAACAAATTAAGAAAGGAGCACCACCAACGGTGGGTCGGAGATGTCGCCTAACTGGGTGATGTTTCTCTCTCATAAACTTCTTCATATGATGCTCTTCAAGCCTCTGGTCATCAGACTTTGTTTCACGGCCCCATTTGGGGAACTCAGAGTCCATAAACTGTTGGGGGCTCGAGGGAGCAGACCTGTAGGAACTATAATAACTGTGGTCAGGGTGGAGCCAACGAACTCCTTTGTTATGAGAAAGGATGGGTGGAGGTAGTGGTGCAGAGCACTGCCAGTCCTGGGTACAGCAATGCATACAGGAGCAGCTGTCAATAAGGTGTCTATCTATTGGAGCCTCCCCTGAGAAAGCTATCCGCGAGACTTTATACGGATTGGGCCAGTTACTTCCCTGCCAGCGTCTTTCAGGATAACTATGATAGTTTAATTCCTGAGAAATTTCCTCAGGTATCTCACTACTATAGTAGGCAGGAATATATTTCTCCTTCATTGAAACTCCAGAGGAAACCCTTTGATTTGGCTTTTCATTCACATAGAGTCTTCTGTTAAGTTGATCCTGCAGTTCGTAAACCATTCTCAGCAGTTTGATCTTCTCCTGTTCACTTGAACGGAAATGCATTTCATCATGCAACTGACTGGAAGAGCCACCACTTTCATAGCCAGCTGGATAATCCCTCTGATAATAAGGCACTGAAGACAGCAACTCATCTCTCTCTAATCTGATCCTGTTTCTAACAGCATGGCCATGTGTTGTGGATTCTAGCAACTCATCTCGATCCCACTTCCTGCTGTTCAAGGGGTAGTGCCTCTTATTTGACACATCTGGTGAGATATTCCTTGCTTGATGTTGCAGTACAGAACTGCTATTTGTCCGGAAATTGTCTGTTCTGGACCTTTCTTCATAGGCACTCGAGTTCGGAACCTTGAAAGCATTTTTATATGGATCCATTTGCTGGTTAGGAACTTGATCATCAATTCCATCATAAGAAGAGACACTGCCATCATAAGCATGGGAGCTTCTGTTTGTTGGGGATTTGGACATACATTCAAGGTTACCACTGAGCTCAGAACTGAAATTTGTAGTTTCAAAAGGAGCATTAGACCTTAGATGGCTACAATAATCATTAGCACTCATCTGAAGTTGTTCCTGATGTTCATCAGGAGAAGATATAAGAATGTCCGATGAAATGCTTTCGCTTGCAGTTCTATAAGAAGTAACAGTTGAATAGATATTCATTCTCACCACTGTGTCGTCAGTATTCAATCTTCTGAAAGTTGAGCCACTCTCGTTGTCAATGTCAACTTCTGTCTTTTCCTCCACCGGAAGTGAGCTCCCATTATTTACCTCTACTTCTGAATTTGGTTCAGTTAATGATGATAACTCTTCATTCTCATGAAAAGCAGGCCCAGTTGATGAACAAAATTCATTGGAAACTCCAGGCTTTTCAATATTGCAATCCTGAGACTCAAGATGATCACTCTCATTATTTCGATCTTCATCTGATGAGTTTACACCTACAAACTTCTCAATATTGCAATCTGTGGATATATTTTGATCCCTTCCATTGTTTTGGTTCAAAGAACTTTCTCCTGGGGACAAAAGAATTTCTTTCTGACTAGAGCTGATAGATTCAGAACTGTCATGTTGGAACTCATTTGTCTTAGCAGCATCTGTTCCATTTGAACCTGAGTTTGAGCTTTTGGCATCGTTCTTTCGAGGTTTTACTGCAGGCATGAAAGAATTGATAGTTAATCAACAAGCTAATATAGCAAGATAGGTAGCTAATATCCATAAAAGAAAGATAGTAGAGGAACACATGGCAATGAATTCACATCTAGCAAGGATGCTCAATCAAAAGAAAAGGCGACAGAAAGGGATCTGCATAATGGAGAGTAAACCACTATCCAAACCATATATCAAATTTAATTAATCGAAGGAAGGTAGTTACCCCTCTGAAATTCATTTCAGTTGGAGACTAATTGGAAAGTTTTCATAAGGAATTGATAAAATAAATTCAGCTTATGCACACTCCTCTGATAGTTTGTTCGAAGTTATTACCTTGTAGAACAGTGTCACATCCACCACACTGGTATACAAGAACATCTGCAGGCTCTGCAAGCAGCCGCCGGCATTTAGGACAGTGAACTAATCGAACTTTGTGAGTCTTTGATTCGCCTTCCATATTCCTTTAGATATGCTGATGTAGGCAAGCTGAGCCCATTAAATTTGACACATTGAATAATAGAATCCCAGCTAACAAGTCCTTGGAAGACTAAAGGATTCCAGCTACCTGCAAGCAGATAAAAAATCACTAGAATGAAAAACAGAAAATAAGATGAGTTTCAAGGACAAAAAAAAATTATTAATTTCATAAAAATGACCAACAAAGTAAATGGTGGGAGCTATGTGATAACAATAGAAATCAAACCATGAACTTGTGATAATCGTCAGAATCAATTAATACAAGTAAGTGCAGCATCAGATCTAGGAACTCGAATATCAGCAATTGATGAAACATTAAAAATATGTGATTCTAATTAATTAACAAGATGCAAACAGGTTGCTCAAGTAAATGAAAGAAGCAGTTGACCTTGTGTGTGTGGATAGAAGCCGATATAGTATATAAATAGAAGGTAATGAATGAAATAAGTATGAGAAACAGAAAGAAGTAGATCAGATGTTGAACATTAAGAAGGAGATAGATAGAGAGTTGGAAATGGAAAGAAAAGTAAAAGTTTGGAAAAGAAGAATAAATAACGAACCTTCTGCGTTTCTAGAAAAAGAAAACGAAGAAA
This sequence comes from Toxicodendron radicans, assembly GCA_009867345.2. Taxonomy (NCBI): domain Eukaryota; kingdom Viridiplantae; phylum Streptophyta; class Magnoliopsida; order Sapindales; family Anacardiaceae; genus Toxicodendron; species Toxicodendron radicans. The sequence goes on from WYDK02000008.1 coordinate 3,477,140, forward strand.
ATCTTGAAATGCTGAAACTTCAGAGAATTTGTTGTATTGAGTTAAAAGTTGTGGTCCTCATTTGATTTCGTGTTTAAGAAGGCAGCAAGTCAGTCAGACCTTCACGTCCAATACCTATACCAGACCTTCAACAAATTATCTTTGTTTGTATGTTATGTTATGTTAAACTTGAAAGGAGAAAGAGAAGAGATAAGCGTTGACGTCGGTGGGCGATGAGACTGTAATTAAGAAGGTTCACTGCTTCTGTTCTTCTCGTCCTACCCACGCCTTCTTCCCTTTAAATTTTCACCTGTTGTTTCATTTAGTAGACCTGCACCTCTAATAAATACTATATAAATTAAAGAATTGAATATTGACCAACTAATTTCATTTAATTATTTGTGTTTACTTAGTCAAATTATAGGTTAGAATTGATTTGAATAGTAATCCTACAATTAATTTAAATGGGAAAGAAGAATGAGATTGGGCTATTGATAAAGACTCGTCTCATCTCATCTAATCTATTATAGTTATAGCAATGGGTGGCTCAAATTACATTCCTATTATGTAGCAGATGAGAAGAGGGAAGAAAAGTCATAAGATCCGGTACACAAAGTCTGAGCTGTAAAAATAACAATGGGTACCACCTCTTGCTTTTGACGACCGGCGTGATTTCCCATTTTTATTACGCCAACGCCACTTGCCATCATCCTCATGACGATTGCCTTCGCTGTCTCCCTCCCTCCCTCCCCTTCCTTTATTAATTTAACAAACTTTTTAATATTACATCACCCAAACATTTAAAGAAACATAATGAGCAAGTCAAATATAGGCGTGACGATACCTAATAATTCCATTCCATTCTTTATATATACATATATATATATATATATATATATGTAACTGCATCTGCAAGTTTCTAAGGTCACCACAAGAGATGAGTGGTTTCCCAATTTTGTTCAAAAGTCAGAATTGACTCTCTTCTCTGGACTTCAAAACACAATGTCAACACACACACCAACTCATTCAAACCTCCATTATTATAATCCCTTCAAACAGGGAAGAAATTGGGTCAATAATCAATCACCCATCACCTTTTGTCATCAAACATATTCTAAGTTTAAAGAGCTAGAAAATAAACAAAACCTTCTCCATTGTTTAAGCATTCATATAACTTTCAATCTAAATTGATAAACAACAACACATAAAAATTCCCATAAGAAACAAATACCCAAAACTAATTAACCATGTATAAAGTTTTAATAACATACAACATAAAATGAAATACACAAATCAGTCTTTTGAAACTTACTACACCAATACTCGGCTTAACTAAACTTATGCAGCAATAACTTGACGCCTCTTGTTCCCAATAAATGCTTGACGAAGTTCTTTATACCCACTCCTGTAATGCTCCAGCGAGAAACAAAGCTGCCGTATAGCCTCTCTTTTCTCCTCTGCCCCATCTAATATCACATTTCTCTGCTCATCTACCTCTTTCTCCAGCTCCTTCACTCTCACTCTTAACTCATCAACTACCTTCTCTGTGGTTCCAGCTCCAGCTATCAGTTGTGCCTGATCAATGCGTGCCCTTTGCAAAAGCTCATCCTTTTGCTTAATGCAATCATCTCGACAACTCACCTCTGCCCTCAGTGTGTTTACTTTTGCATTAACCTCGTCTTTTTCTACCATAAGCATGTCATATTTTAATTTAAGACTGTCAAGGTTTTTGTTCAAACCTTCAACATGGTTACCTCTCTCAGCAACTTCTACTTTCAATTGACTGATCTCACTTTGCATCCCACTTTGTTGGGCCTCATGCAAACCTTTCATCTCCATCTTCTCATTTTCACATTGCTTTATCTT
>WYDK02000008.1:3487571-3512001 GCA_009867345.2 Toxicodendron radicans
TATTATCTATACACACCTGAAACTTCTGTACAAATACTGTCTTCTCAGTAGTGGAAGACAGGAAGAGTGAGTCAAATTTGCTGACAGTAATTTCGTGTATTACAGCTTTGCAATTAAGAGGACTTTTCAGTCTCTTTCTTTGATTTCAATGTTCCATTTGGGAAAAAAACTGGCTATATCTTGTTGAATTTTGTCGCCATTGTGAAGAGATAAAAGGAAACATTAAGTAATTAAAAATTATGTATGGACCATGAATTAAGATAAGAAAAAAAACAAAGGATATTGTTGGCCTGCAATACACGAATAAACAAACCAATAACATTGCATTTAAATAAACACATAAAATGTCAAATAGCCGACAATTGTAAGATCATCTTCAATTTTCTTTTAATCATGAAAAGAAATACAAAAATTCTTGTTCCTCTATTCAATGACAAATCTCCCTTTCCAAAGATAAAAACTTTTAATTATTTGTTTATCTCAACATGTCTTACATACAAATCCCATCATACCAAATTCTCTGTCTGAGTGATGCAATTTGGTGCCAAGTGGATCATAGTAAATCATTGTTGTATATTAGGTAAGATTCACAAGACTTAGAATGAAACTGAACCCATTTTATCAAACCCCTCTAGGCTTCAAATGATGATTGGAGAAAGCAAGAATCATTACTCCCTGTGACTATCTCAACTATAAATGCAATACTATTAGTAGGAGGAGGAGAATTAAGTTGACAGAAAAGGCTACTGAGAGAGGAGATAGAAGCCATGGGAGATGAGGTCAACAAGACACAAATACCACCCACTAAACCACACTTTGTGCTGGTGCATGGCATAAGTGGTGGAGCTTGGTGCTGGTACAAGATCAGATGCCTCATGGAGAATTCTGGCTACAAAGTTTCATGTATTGACCTCAAAAGTGCGGGAATTGATCCTTCTGATGCTAATTCTATTCATTCTTTTGATGATTACAATAAGCCCCTCATCGACTTAATGTCTGCCTTGCCGGATGAAGAACAGGTTTGTTATAATATATAGTTACATGCATGATATATCTTAATTACTTTGTGATCATATTCATGTGGTTCTTTTGAAGGTCATACTGGTTGGACACAGTGCCGGAGGCTTAAGCATAACTCAGGCCACTCACAAGTTTGGAAAGAAAATCCGGTTGGCTGTGTATGTAGCAGCGACCATGCTGAAACTCGGAATCTGGACAGATCAAGATGCCAAAGATGTAAACCAAATCCTTTTCATTTATTTCCTTATATATAATTAAACTTCATTCCAGTGAAACCAGTTTGAGAATCTTAAGGGATTATGATGCCTGGTTGCCAACTGTTTTAACAGAGAAATAGCCTGCCGTGATCACTAATCGAAATGAAAACAACTTGGCCTTTGGTTTAGCATTTAATCGAGATTAGAGTCATTAATGTGTGGGATAATTCTGATAGAGTAGATAGAGTGTCAAATGTCAAACACTAAGCTTACCTAATCATAATGCGATATGAGGGTGTTACAGCCTGTGAAATTTCAATTATTTTATTGCTATTTCTTTAATTTCACACTTGACTTGCATCCAAAGCATGCATAGGATCAACTTGACCAATTTGAGGTTGAATTGTAGAGATAATATGATAGAAAGTTTCTTAATTGAATGTTGAAGGCAGGCAGGCAGGCTAGCAAAGAGCACATAATTAAATGGATGATTGATGGTGTAGCAGTAGCGTTAAAGCTGTGGTTTGCAGTTCTCTCTTCAATTATTCAAAAGCATCATTTAGTGTCATGCTACGTTATATTGAGCCGTGCAATTTTTATCATTTTCTTTTACTTGTCAAGTCATGAAATGGTAGTTAGCTGACAATGTCGTTGTCTTTGTTTCCAATAATTAATGTACATTGTTTAATCAGCCCTCCAATGATTGGCCAGCAAGATTATCACAGTAGATAGTAATTATGCTTTGCTAATGCTGGCTATATGTGACGCAGGGCGTCCCTGATTTATCTGAATTTGGTGATGTTTACGACTTAGGATTTGGATTGGGAGGTGATCAACCTCCAACAAGTGCGGTTGTGAAGAAAGAATTTCAGCGAAAAATCATCTATCAAATGGGTTCTCTAGAGGTTTGTGGGCTTACTTTCTGAAAATGCTTTATTTGGTGGTAGCTACATACAACCCCACATGCCATCCCCATTCCTAAAATGTCCGACTAAACTTTTCATTCTTTCCTTTAATCCACCTGTTTCACATGCCATAAAAGATGATATTACGTCAGATTCACACTGCCCATATACTGCCAGCCACAGACATTTTTTTCATTTGGCAATTCAAGAAAAGAGATAAAGACGAAGAAGAAGATAACATTACACATGGATTAGAAAAAGATAAAAATGAATGATTCATTCTCATATATGTTTATATTTGCAGATTTGTTAACATATACCCTTAAACTGCATACATATTGAACTCATCATGTAAACTTTGTATTTATGGTTCAATTCGGTGCAGGACTCCACTCTAGCTGCCATGCTTTTGAAGCCAGGGCCTATTCTGGCATTACAATCTGCCAGGTTCAGCCAAGAGAAGGAGAATGTGGATAGTGTGCCTCGTGTTTACATCAAAACACTTCATGATAATGTAGTGAAACCAGAGCAACAAGATGCTATGATAAAGAGGTGGCCACCATCAAACGTTTATGTTTTGGACAGTGACCACAGCCCATTTTTCTCCTTCCCATTTCTGCTCTTTGGCTTGCTTATCAAAGCTGCTGCTTCTATTGGATATTGTGTCTAGCTTTGCTTAGGATAAAGATAAATCTATGTCCATTTAATAACTAGATTGATTTGATTTTTGTTTCAATGCAATTGAAACCATTGTTAGCATTTGGCTGGAATTTACCAAATTCTTTGTGTTTTGAAGTAGCTTGATGTTTGACCATACAAATAAAGAGTAATCGACTTTTTACACCAAAGGTTTGCCTTAATCACACTTTCGCACCCAAAAAGTTTCAAAATACCAATGTACTACCCAAAGTTTATATTCCGTTTATTATCCAGAATATACTTTTCGAATCGGTGACGAATAGATAGCAAACTTAGTCCAAACTGTTGAGACTTTTGAAGAAGGGATGCCAGTGAGTCTTTTAGTGGTAACAGATTGAATTTTGGTGGTGACAGATTGAATTTTGGTGATTGAGATTGATCGAAATTTGACTTGGGAGGGGTGGTTGCACGTTTCACAAATCGCTCAATTTCTTGCGATTTGAGAGGTTTTGGTGAGTGATGATCGGGAAAAAGAATGGTGGTGGTGTGGGGTCGTAAGTCGTAACGATGTCGGAAGGCTAACGATTGGTTGGAAATTGGAATATAAAATTTGGATAGTAAATTGATATTTTGAAACTTTTGGGTGGGAAAAAGCCGTTTAGTCTACAAATAAACTCTAAATGAAGGGAATCCAAAAAAGCAAAGCTAGTAAATTGTAAGGGGGGCTCTACAATGTTATTTAGGCATCACATTACTCTCATTACCACTCCTAACCCATTAAAGAATAGACATTAGTTTGTCAATTACCATGTTTTAAAATGTAGAAATCTTTATTTGAGGCTTCTTTTCCTATCCTTATATTTATAACCCAATAATAATTTATTTGTATCTATCAATGTTTTTATACCCGGACCAGGCCTTGACTTGGTCCATTGATTAGATCGGTGACGTCGGCATGAGGTAATAAAATTTTAAAACTCTAATAATTGATAAAATTTTAAAATAAATCAATTCAAATCCTAAAAACACTATAACATGAATAAAATAAATTCAAAATCGAATATCCAAAGAATTTTAAAATTTTATTATGTCATGCTAACGTCACCGGTCTGATCGGCCAGTCCAATCGGTCAAACTGATAATGTGACATTGTTTCATTAGTTCAATCTCAAATCAATCTGATCCAATTACTATAATCGAGTTTAGGATGTATCCAAACTAGATAAGTGTTTGATTCCTTTCGGACTGGCCGAACTGACCGGTCCGGTGTGGATTTTAAAAGAATGCTTCCTATTTAAATTGATAAAATTTATTCAAATTATGAGGATGGGATAACAACAAAATTTAATATCAATAAAACAAATCAGATAACGTGGCGGAAAAAACCCGGCCCGGTAGCTGTTGATACGGATTTGGTGTACCTAACCCATACGTAAAGCCGCCCCCTTCCACATAATATTAAAAAAAAAAAAAAAAAACACAGATGGAGCAGACTGGCCGATGATAAAGTGCCACGTAAGCAGAGTGAGATTGGGAGAAGGAAGTTATTGGAGTTAGAGAAAGCTTTATTTTCAGTTTGCGCCTCGTAACTCTTCTCTCCGCCTTCGTCTGCTTTGTTCTCAGGTCAGTTTTTCGTTTTTCGGGTTTTGCTGTTGCATTGGCTTTATTTCCTTCCTCTGTAATTTTACATTCAGATCTAATCTTATTAATTTACTCTTTATTTTATTTATTTTTTGTGCTTCTACAATTTCAGCCCCTTTCGAAAGATTTAATTTTCTTTTTTCTCCCTACCTATTTAGGGCAATATGTTTGCTTCTTGATTTGGTAATAAAATCTGCATTTAAATTTTATTTCATGTTACCGACCCATTTGTTGTTCCTCAGTAAAGTTGCAAAATCAAATTTTGCCTTTATCCATATTCATATTCTTTTTTCATCCCAGTTTTATTTCTAAGATTGTTAGTTTCCTGATGGGTATTTTTTTAGCTTTTGTTTAAGTTCGTGATTATGACTTGGGTTTGTGCTTGATTTGTGTTAGTGAATGAAACTGACCCCGCATTGTTCTCAACTGCAGCTTGTAAACCTCATCTTCATGAATTCAAGAAGTACTGTGGCATTCACTGTTTCCTGCAAATCGGGAAACAAGAGCGGTTTCTTTCTCTGGATTTTGGTTTGCTTACCTCCGAGTTTCCTTGGAACTCCTTCTGCATTTGATAGCTTCCTATTATTTAAGCCTGTTGTCAGGTCTCCTTCAACACCACTTTACTTCTCTCGAGAGCTTCATCTATAGTGGTGAATTTTTTTTTCTTCCTGATCTACTCTGCACTCCCCTGATTTTGATTTTGTATAAGCAACATGGTTTCTTCTCAATTATCTAGCTTGGTTGGGGATTGCAAAAGGAAGCCCATCCAGAATCAGTTGCTTCTTCCAACGGGCCCACCTGATGCCCTTCCTGCTGAGTACGTTGAGTTTGATTTTAGTGATGTATTTGGCCCTGCTCCAGTGCAAGCATCACTTGAAGCTAATAATGAGATGTCTGCTAATGAATTACTATATGATGATCCAGCTGTCATCCATAGTCGTTCACATTCTTTGGTTGGCCCTTCCAGTTATGTTAGTCAATCGTTGAAACTTGGCAAGCTGACCTTGCATGAGACAGAGGATTCCTTGGAACTTGTGGAGGGAATCAATGAAGTGACACAGAAAGAAATTTACAATACATCTGCTTATGATGTTGTCCTGGAGAAACAGGCTTGCCACATAGATAATCTTCCTTCAGAAAACCAGTGTGTTGGACTTGAAGATTTTGAAGTCTTGAAGGTTGTTGGCCAAGGTGCTTTTGCAAAAGTGTATCAGGTGAGGAGGATTGGTACTTCAGAGATTTATGCAATGAAGGTCATGCGCAAAGATAAGGTTGTGGAGAAAAATCATGCTGAATACATGAAATCTGAGCGGAACATATTAACAAAAGTGGATCACCCCTTCATTGTCCAGCTCAGATACTCATTCCAAGTAATTACTTACTTCTATAGTGCTTATATGATTATCCTTTGACATTGTGTTATTTCTTTGACAATTCTATGCACTGCATTACCTTCCTTACAATGATATTTTGTTTCAATTTAGTTGAAAATTTAAGCATCTTGAGATTTCTTTAAGCAAGTAACTAGATTTCCATTGCCTTAGATATGGAGCTGCATATCAATATGCAACATTAATATAGATCCATCTTATCTGCAGACCAAATATAGACTATACCTTGTACTTGATTTTGTCAATGGCGGTCACCTTTTCTTTCAGCTCTATCGCCAAGGCTTGTTCAGGTATGATGCTATTGTTACTTTTTATAATTGTGATGTGATTTGAAAGCCTGGGATTATGAGGCATTCTAACAGTTGTCAATTTCTCTGTCCAGAGAGGATTTGGCTCGGATATATACAGCTGAGATTGTTTCTGCTGTTTCTCATCTCCATACAAATGGCATAATGCACCGGGATCTCAAACCTGAAAATATTCTCTTGGATGCAGATGGCCATGTAAGACCCTGAAACATGGTCTCTGAGCATGTGCATGAGCAAGTGCTAGTCTGTGTCATGACTGCCTGCTTGTGCTTGTTTAACTTCGAATACGGTGATTGATTTTCAAGCCTGCCTGTTTTGACATGTTTTTAAATTTTTGATCCCAGGTAATGTTGACTGATTTTGGCCTGGCAAAGCAGTTTGAAGAGAATACGAGGTCAAACTCTATGTGTGGAACTTTAGAATATATGTCTCCTGAAATTGTCCTTGGGAAGGGCCATGATAAGGTTGCAGACTGGTGGAGTGTTGGAATTCTGCTGTTTGAAATGCTTACTGGGAAGGTCTGTATTTCTTTCGCTGCTGTTGATATTCATTTATTAGTATGTCTGCATGTTCCCACGTGACATCTTAAACTTTTTGCATGAGTAGATGAGCATTGGCATATGTATAAAATTATTTTTGGAGGAAAAGTGATTTTAGTCATCCTTGATTTTTGAAGTTTGTGCGTTGGCTGTTGAAATCATGTTGACCATCTTCTTGGTCAAATTGGAAGCTTAGAAAACAAGTTAGAAAGAGGGTAATTTTAGAAAACTGAGTGAAATAGGAGGTGGCTCCCTTTTCAGACCTGTTAGGAAGTATACTTATGCTATCAAGAATGCAAATGGTAAGGTGGCATGTTTGATACGACAGTATATTTGGTTCTTTTCTGCACCTTGTTGCAATGGAAATAATGGTAATTGAAAGTAATGATTTAATGTGCCTAATTATACTATGATAACTGAAGATAACGTATTTATTTATTTTACGTTTGACTCAATATCTTTTCTTTTGTTTATTACTGCTACAGCCACCTTTTATTGGTGGAAACAGACAGAAAATCCAGCAAAAGATAATAAAAGATAAGATCAAGCTTCCAGCATTTTTGTCAAGTGAAGCGCACTCACTTTTAAAAGGGGTAAATTTACTGACATTGATATCTATGCCTTCACTTTTGCCATGTGCATGATCATTTTTCATCTTAGAGTTTTATGTTATGAGTGAGTGAAAAATGATGGCTATGTACTTTTGGGATGCTTGTAATTTATGTTGTAGTTGGTTGGGTGCAAATATCAGTTGATTCTGTCTAAGTAGTGTCATAATTAAATTCTTAGGCTGATCAAAAGTGGTACATGACAGAATGCTCTAGAGATACAACATTTCTATGGTTAAGTTAAATGAGGCCCTTTATAAGTAGAGACTAGTGTTTGTTTGTGTGGTTGAATGATTTAAATTTCGTGACTAAATTATTGCTCCTGCTTTAGCGAATGAGTTAAAGAATTCAGGGTTTCATGATATATTACTGCCATGTATATGCTTGGTTCAATAAGAAAATTTAGAAGATTCTTTTTCTTTTTTCTCCCCCACTTCAGCTCCTGCAGAAAGAAGCAAGCAAGCGCCTTGGCAGCGGACCAGGAGGTAGTGAGGAGATAAAAGGCCACAAGTGGTTCAAACCTGTCAACTGGAAGAAATTGGAGGCTCGGGAAATCAGGCCAAGCTTTCTTCCTGAAGTTGCTGGGAGGCACTGTGTTGCTAACTTCGAGGAGTGCTGGACCAACATGCCTGTGCAGGATTCTCCTGTTGCTAGTCCAAAATTTAATGAGAATCCCTTCAAGGGGTTCACTTATGTGAGGCCTGCCGCATCATTTCTTCAAAGGAACACATGATATTTCCAGGGTTACCTCTAAGCCATTGCATTATGGGCTCAAGGAAAGTTGGATATTTGTTTTTCCAGGCTAATGCTGAGTTATGGCATAAAGAGGAAACCTATGTTGGGTAACAACTTATTTAAGCATGGAGATTGCTGAAGGAGAACTATATTATCCTGTAATGTTCACTGATTTATTTTTGCCTTAATTTGGATTAATATTGTCAACATCTGAACAAAGCATTCAGTTAAATTAAGTTCTTGTGTTGTGGAGTTGTTTTTGTACACTGTCAATTGTTAGAATATATTGAGGTAGTTACTGTGAAATTCCATGTTCATATTATTAAGGTGCAACCCTCTAGTCACAATAGACAAGTCTTCGATACAATCTCTATTTTCAGTTGGAGCTGCTGTTTTTCCTTCTCTGTAAAAGAAGTGAAATCTGTTTTATTAAAACTTGATATACATAATCTCACACAAAACAAAATGAATATCCAAGAACTAAACCATATCACTTTCTGGGAGCTTATCATCATTGATAGAATCTTTGGTCTTAGTATTATTTCCATTGGCTGTGTCTCCCCTTCCACCAAGATCCCTGTCTTCTCCGGATATTTCCTCAAGTGACCGCCCCTTTGTTTCTGGAACCAAGAAAGTGAAGAGAAACCCTATCAAATTAACAATAGAAAGTGCAATTATAGCCTGTTTGATTCCATTTGTTCCCTTTTGAGTATAAGACTGCACCCCAAATGCACCAATAATAGCTCCTGCTTTGCCTGCTGCTGCAGATATCCCATGGCATGTTGAACGAAACCTTGCAGGGAATAGCTCTGCTGGCACAATAAAGGTTGTGCTGTTGGGTCCAAAGTTAGCAAAAAATAAGGTAAGTCCGTAAAGAACCAAAAACCATGCAGGCTTGCCGTCACAATATTCTTTGGTTGCGTTTGGATCGGTGCACTGATTTCCCCTAAGATCGTCATAAAAAATTCCAAGAATCGCCATGCAAATGGACATGAGTAGGAACCCACCGAGCTGGATCACGAACCTTCCAAGTTTATCAATCAGGAAGACAGTGAACCAGTATCCCGGGACTGTTGCAAATAGTGCAACTAAGAACATTGCTTTTGAGAGTTGGAATACTTCGTCAATTGCATTCATTGTTGTGTTCTTCCGTACTATTCCACTAACTGGGTAAACATCTTTTTGTGTGAGTTGGAGACTGTAGAATGCAATGTCCAACAGGAACCAGGTACTAGTTGTTCCAAGCAGGTGAAGCCCATGTCTCCGGACAAACTCCTTGGAAATCAATTTGTAAGAAGAGTTGGAGCTGATAACAGGAGCTGCAGCAGCTGCTTCTATAGTTATGTCCTTTTCAAGGACTTTGGCCATATCAGCAGCAGCCTTTTGATGGTTTCCTGCAACCAAGGCCGTGTACCTAGCAGTTTCTGGCATTTTCATCCGCCAGTAGTATGTCAAAGCTGCAGGAACTGCACCAAACATAAGCACGATCCGCCAAACAAAATCTCCTTGTGGTTGAGTAGATAGAACAACATTTTTTTGAAATGCTGGAGCATCAAAAGCAACCAAGAATAACTTAGACACAATCATGGCCACCGCTCCTGCAACCAATATCCCCATTCCTTGCATGGCAAACACAGCTGCAATAAAAGCTCCTCTAGTTTTTTGGTTTGCATATTCAGACATTATCACAGCTGATAGTGGATAGTCCCCTCCAATACCAAACCCAAGCCAGAAGCGGAAGAAACACAGACTCGCAATTACACTTTCAGCTGTAGAGCCAAAAGAAAGGCCAGAGGCCAAGGCACATCCCACCATTGTGACTAGAGTTAACCCATATACTTTCTTCCTACCAAGTTTGTCACCTAGCCAGCCAAAGAAGAGTTGCCCTGCTAGTGTTCCACATAAAGCAACTCCAGTTATTGCATTAGTGACATTCGTTGGGAGAGCTCCTGGCTTGGGGCTTTGGCCGGGTTTGTGATGGGAAGGATCAAAGTAGTAGAGGCGACCTATGAGCTTGGTGACCGCAGTAATGCAGAAAAGATCATAAGCATCTGTAAAGAATCCCATACCAGCAATGACGATGGCCTTGAAATGGTAGAGTTGTGTCTTGGCATTGTCAAGAGCTGAGAAGACAGTTTGGGTTCCTTCTGCCATTTTCTTGTAAGAAACAACTGATTGTGAGAAATGGAGAGGGACTTGAATGCATGACTTATAAATATGGTTTCTTCGTCGTTTTGACAGATTATTGTTTGCTACACAAGAAATTGCCTATGATGTAACTAATTTGTCTTGTACTTACCGTTGGTACCAAGAGAATCACGTGTCTTTATTCTTATTATTCCTGTTCACGGACACACATGTATCATTCTTTGGGGGCTATAAATATCATTAAATGATTCATTCTTTTGTGTATTCAAAGCCACTTAATTTTAGGATAATACGCCTTGTCTGTCAGGGATTTCTCCAATGTTTTAACGTGGATATTCTTACCATATATATGCTGCCACCAAACATCAAAGCCATAGGTTTCTTCACACAAATGTTGTTTCTATTCTTAAGGTTTTAAGGGATTGAATTGAAGGAACTTTCTGCGCAAGCGTATAGGAACATTGTACTTGGAGATGACAAAACAGCAATGGCCAGAAGAAGAGTTTGGTTTGTCTGCCAACCTTGAAGTTGCAAGTTTCTCTTTTCTCCCTTTCTGCTGCTTTTGATACGAAATTATATACACTCAATATGTATAAACATTCAAAGGTAGCACATACTAAACAAAGTTGAAAATTTGAAAAGAATTGGTGTAAGCAAAAGTAACTACTCTATTTTAGAATGACAAAACAAAGATTTTTGCACCCCACCTTTACCTCACCTATTTAGAAGTTAAACTTGTAAACGATACAGCACACTACCTACTCACTACCATTAAGCTAAACAAACAACTAATTACATGTGATTTTTCCAAATGATAAATAATCTGATTCTGAAATCCAGTGTTCACCAAACTATATTACAAAAAATGGTCCACATCCTATCTTGATGCTGAATAAATGTCCTCGGACTCAACAGCCAATAAGTTTGTTACCAACACAAGCAGCCGAGAAATGTCAAGCTAGAATTGATTGTTCTCTCCTCGTCTCCCTGTCTACCGAACTAATTGGTTATCATCAAAAGTAGGATTGGACAGATTGGAGTCAAGTAGGTCAACCATTAAAAGACTAGAGATGGCAGCTGTCTTCTTCTGGAGCTCCCCCTTGTTTGCTCCAATAAGTTTGTCCACTTGTTGTCCATCTTTAAGGAAATAGAATGTTGGGGTGGCTCTGATCCCCCATGAAGTGCTGAATTCCTGCACATTTCCCAACGGATTATCAAAATTGTGAAGTGTATTTATATACATATCTGAACTTCAATTTAGCATTGTAATCATTATGATCTAACTTTTAACATAAGTGAAAGAGTAAGAGTAGGTGAAAATTTTGATAGCTTTTATATGTTTCATTATAAGTGTAGATATGTAGTAAGATAACTTTAAAATTGTTCTAACTTACAGGAAGCTCATCCACGTCTACAGTTAAACATATGAGAGAAGGGTATTTATCAGCAATCTCACTGTATAATGGTGCTATTTTTCTACAAGGGCTACACCAATTAGCACTGAAGTTTGCCAAAACCTGTTACAGTTGAACAAAAGAGTGTTATAAAAATTAAGACAAGTAATGTAGCAGAGAAATAAAATAGGCACCAGTGACTTATGAAGAAAATAAAATTAAAAATCATTTGATATAATTAAATAGACCACCGATTCTCATCAACCCAAATATTAGTGACAAACCAGAACCAGATACTTAAAACTGCAATAGAAATATTCTCAATGTTTGAGGTACTCTTTTGGTTCTGCAATTTGGGTACAAATGCAGTAGACTAATGACATGTGCAAGCTTTTTAGAGACTCATTTTTCACATAGAGATGACCAGAATTTGCATAAATGAAAAATTGCTACGGATCAATATCAGGATAATGAAACTGCCCAGTCTCAATTGACACAAGGGTAATTCTCCTAAGTGATAAAACAATATACAACACTAATAAACTTACAATTTTGTGATCCTTGATTGATTCTGATATCTTTTCCTCCCAGCTTGCAATGGTAGTGATAAGGTGCACATTTCCACTAGCAAGCTCTACATGAGGATAATCGTCATCATCTTCATCATCATAAGAATCAATATCATTTTTACAACACTGCAGTTGTAGATTGATATAAAAAAATATGAACTTGTTCAGCATATATAGATACAAACCAAAATAAAGCAAAAGGGTTGCAGGAAGGATGATTAACAAGACTTGCCTTGACGAAACACTGTCCCATATATACAAAATAGGACCCTGGTAATAGATTCACGGCTGCTCCCTAGAAGAAGAAGAAGAAAACCGGCCCGATTATTTAAATTTATCACATATATGTGGCAAATAAAAATATCAACAATAGACATGGAGAAATTATTATATCATGGCATTAAAACATATGGTAATGAATCACAACATTGCACAAAAAATAAAAGAAAAGAAAAGAAACAAATTAGAAGACCTTTCGCTGATCCTGTTGCTGAATAGAAATGTTGTATGATCCAGCATTTTGGATGGCTAATTAAATGATGTGATTGTTGGTTTTGGATAAGGAAAAAAGGGCCAAGATCAGAAAAATCAGGAAGAAGATAGAACAAGCGGCGGTAGATGATCTGTTCCGGGTATGTGGAAGATAATTTTTATTGTGTAGTTAATTAGTATGATAAATGGTTTTGTTTTTCATATTTCTAAAGCCATTTCATTTGCAACTAACGCCTAAAATTGGCTTCAAATATATATGTCCTTTGGTTTGCACTTTGCATGGTGTTTATTGTTGCTAATAAATTAGATTTATATTTTAGGGACGACCCTAGCCACTCATGGAACCGTTATTACCTACCATCCCATTTATATTTATAGGAATTAAATTAAAAGATAAAGAGCAATATCAAACCAACTACCCTGGTTCAATGAATTTTATAAGTACACATAAATGTTCATTACTTAATTGTTATTGAGCAAACTAAACTTTTCGAATTCAAATGGAGATTTCTCTAATTTGATCATGGAGTTTGGGCATTTGATTCAGCTTCAGATGATGTGCGGTTCTTCAACTCAGGCTGTTGAATTTCCTCTATCATTCTAACAACTTCATCCATTGTTGGACGCATCTCAGGCACTTTCGCAACACATGACAATCCAATCTGAAGCATCTGCACCATCTCCTCTTCAACATTTTGGTACCTCATGAGTTCAACATCAAACACCTCAGCGGTCCATTCTTCTCGGACGACAGAACGAACCCACCTGGGGAGATCAACCACATCATCATGCCCTGAGTGTTGGAGTGGGACTTTGCCTGTCAACATTTCAAGCAGGAGCACACCAAAGCTATAAACATCTGATTTTTGAGATACTTTGCGTGTTTCGATTACTTCTGGAGCACGGTACCCTATGGTTCGTGGCTTGGTTGTAGGGAAATAGTTCATTAGAGGAGCCAAACCAACGTCAGAGATACAACCATCAAGGTCTTGGGTGAGGAGGACATTGGAGGACTTGATGTTCCCATGGATGAATTTAATACTACCATTACTCTCAGAATAATTATGGATGTGGGCAAGACCCCTGGCAGTCCCAAGTGCAATTTTCACTCTTGAATTCCAATCCAATGGACTTCTTCCATCTATCCTACTTCCTGGAAACATAGAAAAAATAAGTATCATTTCTCAAATACTTCATAAACAACAAAAATTTTAGTGCACATCACATTGTAAAGAAAGCAACCATCAGTTTGACATTAATCATGTCTGGTTATGTATGACATTCAGTGACAGGTTTCATTTCAATACCGTTCAGTCAGGCACTGATATACTTTTCTAGAGTTGAATCAATTGCTGGCTTATGCTTGTAATAATAATGAGCTATCTTACTAATTTAACTTGGTTCAATTCTGTATTATAAGGCTTTGCAGTTATGATGTTTCAACCTTTTTCCACTCTAGTTAACAGAGCGAGTACATCTCATGGTCATGGCCTGGGATATAGCAAATAAAGAAATAGAAGGAAATATTATGTCAAAAAAATAATTACTTGAATTGAGTTGAGATAAAACATACCATGCAAGAGCAAGAACAAGCTGCCGGAGGGCATGTAGTTGAAGACTAAAAGCTTCTCATCCTTTGAATAGTAATAAGCACGGACTGGAACCACATTTGAATGGCATCCAATCCTGCCTAAAACTTCCATTTGCTGCTCAAACTCCTTCTTACTAGCTGCCACTTCCTTCAACCTTTTAACTACCACTGCTGTCCCATCCTCCAAAATAGCCTTATAAGTTGATCCATAACTTCCCTTACCAAGAACTTCAGCTGAAGCCCTCAACAAGTCCTCAAGATCAAAATTATAAGAACAACCTTCAAAGAAACACAATTTGTTCTTCTCAGCTTCTTGCACTCCACTTCCAAACTCCTTAGGCTTCTCACAGTTCCTACCACCAGAGACCTTTCCTTTCACCACACCACTGCCTTCACTATCGCCCTTCTTCAAGCAGCACACAAAGAACATTGCTAGCAGGAGAAACAGCACAGCGCAGCCCCCAATAGCTATTGCAATGATAGATCCTGAACCAAGTTTCTTGCTGCTGGAAGCATCTTTAAGTGAGGAAATAGTTGTGGGGGTTGGAAAGTAAACTGGGGAAGGAGCAGGGAAAGAGGAAATTGAGGAGCAATTCTTGAGAGGCAGCCCACATAGTAGAGAGTTTCCAACAAATGATGAATAAGGGAACTTTTGAAGGGAGCTAGGAATTGAGCCATTCAAGTTGTTATAGCTCAAATTCAACTTCTTGAGCCTGGGGAGGTTGAGTGGGGGGATGGCTCCAGAGATGGAATTCTTTTGAAGGTTGAGCACATTAAGTCGTGTCAGATTCTCGAGTGTTGGCGGAATTTTTCCAGTGAAGGAGTTAAAGGAAAGATCCAATACATTGAGCTGGGGGGATATAATTTCAGGAAAGGCACCTGAAAAGTTGTTATGTTGGAGGTAAAGGTATTGGAGGGAGGGAATGGAGGTGATACCAGAAGGAAGATTTCCACTGAGATTGTTGGACCGGAGACTAAGGACCTGCAGACCATTGAGCTTTTGCAAACTGTTGGCTGGGATGGGGCCAGAGAGTCCAACTCCGGGAAGATGGATGGCAACAACTTGAGTTCCATTCACATTACAAGTGATCCCAACCCAAGAAGAGCAAACTGAGGTAGTAGCATTCCAGTTAAGTTTTCGGGCATGTGGGACAGTGGCAACAAAGTGAAGGAGGGCTTGTCTATCAGAGTTGAGGTCAGTAATAATTGGGGCAACAATAGATAGTATGAAGAAAAGGAAAGTGAGAACAGCAATGGAGTTATGGAGCTTCATGGATATTTGTTGAGTATGCAAATGATGCAATGTCAGTTCGACTCCTGTTGCTTTATCTGGAAAAACCACCAAACCAAGTCAGCTGAACAAGCATCGCTGAAGCATGGATAATTCTTTAAACATACAAGGTTATATATTCCCTATCCCTTCACAATATATGCTAAAGTATGCTAATTACTGAAACTGTTAGATTAGCACCTCTGGATTGGAATTCTTAGAAGCAATGTAAAAATAATAAGGATTATATCAGAAAATCATTAGAAAGTGCGTTATATTACTTCAAAGCTCTTTCCAAATGCATATTCAAACTTTTTTTTTTTTTCTTTTTTCTTTTTTATGAAAAAAAATAAAAGCAAAAAGAGTCATCCACTTACAAAAGCAAATTGGTGGTCTATGAAGAATCCAAGGAAAACAAATATTTGACATAATAAAGAAAGAAAAAGCAAAAGCTCATTCGTCTTTGTTATGTTAAAGGGAAGACGTTCCATTTTAAAAGTTTCTCTTTACCTTACTAAAGATATGAATTATTGAATGCCACTAACACAGAATAAATACTAGACCATTTTAATTTCCTTGACTGTCAAATACACCCTTGACTAGAATTGAGAGACAAACTTGAATAATCATTTCTTTAGTAATCAAATATGAGAAAATTGAAATTATACAGAAAGGGAATGGCGATTAACAAATATTGGATTGCTAAAAGCTGAAGCATACATGAATGTTAGCTTTATCAACATAAAATAAAAATAAAAGATCATGTGGATAAGCTAAAGGAAAACAGAAAACGAATAAGAATAGTGTTGGTAGGAATTTCAAACCTCGCAGAATTTACTCTTATGCACAGGGGTGCAGTGCAAGTTCAGAATTTGCTACTAATCTGTCAAAAGACAAAAAAACTTTCATTATTCAAAGAAAAGCAAAAGAATCAATGTTCCAAAGAGGAGAGCTCATATTTGATATGTTTAGCCTCGACCTCCAGTCTTTCTCAACTTAAAGTTAGAGAATGCCAAAAGGCAAAAAATTTGAACACAGAGAGCTCAAACAAACACAAAAGCTAAGTAACAATAGCTCATTACTGATGAGAACTGAGGGTAAGACATAATCAAGTACATTGTAACAAAAAGAGTAAAGCTAAAATATTGATAAATTCATTATGAAAACAAACCCCTTTTGGTTTGGCAGTCAAAACAGACCAGAAGGGTCACTCTCCGCCTTCAAAAAAGATTTAATTATTCACTGTTTTCTTGTCTTGAAAAGTATTAAGGAAATAAAACTTATAATTAACTTCTGCTTATTCTTCCCAAAAACTAAGGCTTAAATTACTAAGAAACCTGTAAGAATATTATCACTACAGTTAGACTTTTGTAGCATTCACCTTGTGAAAATGTCGGCAGAAATAATTTAACTTGAGACTTTGCCTTTAAATCTTTTTATCCAACCAACACCCCATAATGCTTTAATGTCTTCTTGCTGAAATCGAAAAAATAATGTAGAAGAAATAGCAGAAAAGGAAGCATGCATTGATTAATATTGTATTTTAGTAGCAAAATATGAATTTGATGTGATGCAGTTGAGTTGGTGTAACAAACTGGTAATGGTATTTCATGACAACATGCTTAGATAATTATTAACGTCAATAGGGTGAACTTAAATCCCAATCCCTCAAATTTCTTCTTTTTACAATGATGGATATGTTAGCATGAGAACATCAATTGTCAGCCATTTGGTATAAAAAACTCTAAAAATATATGGTTCAAGTGAATTATGATAAATTTATGTCTTCTTCAAAGGGAAATGATGAATTTAGACACAGAAATATTATCACGTAGCATTCTTTATTTTGAATTCACACTTAGCATCAAAACTATCATCATCTTCTTCAGTTCATTATGACAACTTGAACTAGTTCACATGGTAGGTCCATTTCTTCTTTCTTCCCATTTTCACACTTTTTTTTTTATTGGTGTGGTAGTAATTAGGGACTGGGACTGGGACTCCTTTTCTTTAAAACAGATCTTTCTGCCTTGCTAGAACACACCCCATTTATTCATTGATTTGAGTCAAAATTAAATACTAGACCAACAATATTGTCTTGCTTAGCTAGATGTCATTTTCCAATTGTGTTGTGAGATAATTAGTTAGAGGAATATTTAAGATTGATTTCCAAAATGGGACCAAACATCCATTAAAGACAGATGGTTGGAGATTGTTAGCACCGAGTTGCTAGTTATGGTCTGTCCTAGTGTCACTAATTAGAGATCATGCTCTTAACAAATCATTGTAGGTACCAGGTATAAAAGAATTCAACTGAACACATAAGCTATTATGATTGTTAAGCATGATACATAAGAATTTCCATATGCAGCCAAAATTATTAAACCTGCTCCCATAAGCATGCACAAACTCTGAAGCAAGTGGTTGCAATAAGAGACAACACTAACTCAAGGAAAGCATGCTCTCATACAATGAAATGTTACTGAATTTATGGTTTGTCATCGTGAACAATGCCTCGATTGTAAGCTTTTATTTCTCCCCACTTTTACACTGAAAATTTATAATATCCGAAGATGGTGATTAACAAGTATTATAACCTTGCAAAATTACTTTGATGCAGATGGAAAGCGCTTCTATATGCAAAGTCATTTATCTGAGATTGTCAAAGCCTCAGCCAACCTTGAAACAAAATGGAATCAAAAACAATCACTGAGTGCCAACTTGTTCAAGTTTTTCAATTTCTTCACGGTGCTTTCTTTCCGCCTCCTGAAGTTCTCTTTCCGCATCCTTCTCTTCCTCAATTCTGTCAAGATCATCAAATTCTTTGGTTGCTGCCATTGCTTTCACTACTGGATCTCTTAGTTCCGAGATCAATCCACCACCAACCTTATACTCTTCTTCATCTCCCGTCAGGAATAATCGCTGGTCTGGTCCTGATGCCATGGGGATGTCAATTGCCAACAGCTTCATATCATACTGCGATAAAAAAACAACACCAAAATCTTAAATAAGCAAGACTTTCAAAATCTTAAAATCCACATATTGATCTCTCTCCCTCTCTCTCACACACGCACAGGTCTGTCTAGTGAGAATACTAATCAACTAACCTAACAGTGATAAAAAAAGTGATGCCTGAGGGCAAAGATTATGCTCTAATGGACAGAGAGAGAATCCATCAGTTAGATGGGGAAATACAGTACTTTATATAAAAATTCATATTAGTGCAGGCAAACATAAATCATAGCAAGAAATCGTTAATCCAATCCACATTTGCGGACAATAGAGAGAAGTGCATCATCAGTATGGTTGAAACTGAAGAACTCCTTCATGGTTGAACCTCAAGAACACTCCCATTTAATGTTACAAGAAGAGGTCAAGGCAGAATAAGAACAACACACTAATTAATCAATACTTGAAAGTTACATTGACATTCTCAATGAAATTTTTTATGGTTTTCAAGTGGTTTTGGTTTAGGGATGCAATGAGAAGCAAACCTGTCCCTTTTTCTTCTTGACTTCAACACTGACTAAACCCTTTCTTTCAGATCCTCGTATTGGGAAAATGAGAAAACAACGCTTGCTCCTCAATCTTAGCTTGAAGTTCTTCACTGTAAGCCCACCTCCTGACATTATATATGCTCTTAAATCTGTTCCTGAAAGAGGGGCACCCATAACTTCTAGGATCCCAGCAGATGTGTTAAGCCTCCTCATAGCGATTCTATAAACTTTATCAGGATTGATTGTGAATCTTGAGCGGACATAGAGGCCCTTAAAGTAACAAAAAAACATAAAATGTGACCTATAAATAGTGCATAATTCTTCAGATACAAGGCCAATAAAAATGTATTGAGATAAACTGAAATGTTTTCAGAATCTTGAGGTGAGAATGCTATAGATGAAGTTGCAAAGAGAGCAAAATAATTATCAGGTTTTGAGGTACATATGAAATTGTGATTAGAGTTGATGGTAACAGATTGAGTGTCTGGATAATAATACCAGAGGTTCCAAAATCAAGCTGCATGACGATGATAATAACCATACAAAAAAATGTAAATTTGAGACTGCAATCAAAATATCAACAAAGAGGCACCCTTGTCAATTGAGTGCAGCATCATTTATAGAGGTTGTGCACCATGACTACCATGCTTTCTGTACTAG
Organism: Toxicodendron radicans; assembly: GCA_009867345.2. Taxonomy (NCBI): domain Eukaryota; kingdom Viridiplantae; phylum Streptophyta; class Magnoliopsida; order Sapindales; family Anacardiaceae; genus Toxicodendron; species Toxicodendron radicans. The sequence continues at coordinate 3,507,176 of WYDK02000008.1, forward strand.
TAAGCACTTACAACCTATAAATCAGGGGCCAACAGTGCCATAGATTCATGTTACTGTTGCAAAATATTACAAAAGTAGTTCCAGCTTGAAAACACTGCCAAAGCTTGAAAATAACAATTTTTTTTTTTAAATAAAACAAAATCATTCAGTAGGATTTGCAACTTTGCACATAAACTTACCTTCCTATGCAATAAACTGAAGCGACAAGTATAATACATTTAACAAGGTAAATGGAAAACAAAGATAACTGATGGTTGCTATAGATTGGACCTCCTCACATGGTTGCGACATAGCAAGAATGAACATAAAGTTTCTCAACTAAACATTATGAGGTTTCAGACAGTGGTGCAGAGAATATATTCCTCTTTTTGAAGAAATGGAAATGGAGTTGAAATAGTGAACACTTAACAGTAAGACCAGCAGAAGAGCTTGCATTATAGCAGAATAAGAGCACTAGATTCTACTGAAGCTAAGTTGCAAACCAAGATACTGCAAGTACCAGCAAAAGATCTTGAAAAATGATTTTTGTAAAGCACATCACTCACCCAAAAGAAGTAACACCTTCTGAATGATTTTCAAAAATATATAGTAAGGTGAATAATAACATCACAGACAATGCAATTTCAATCACCAATTAAAATAGTAAATCATCTTTCCTCAAATTGGAAGTTATAAATTAATATCTAGAGACAAACTATAGTAATTCATATGGAAAAGTCCTTTAACGCCTCAATTCGCAAGTCAAAAACATCCAACTCTATAATTCACAAATGTTCACAAAATTGTCTCGCCACAGATCAATTACCAACCATAAGTTTACAACAGATGTAATGCAGAAGTAAATAAACTACTAAAAAAAAGACACATTGTGGGAGAAGAACTTACTGCAAAAGCTACAATAGCAGAAGAAAGCGCAAGGAACCCATACTTAGCCATGCCTTCTGATATCCCAACAAAAGTGCTTGCGATCCCAAACATAATCCTCCAAAGCAAAGCACACAATATAACACCTCCAGCGCCAAATAAAAACAAATAGTTCCTCTTGAAAAACGAATCAATTTGCAACCCCATAGCCTCACGGTACCTTGAAAAAGCAGAGGAAACCGCTGTGGCCGGCTTCTCAAAAACCTTTTTTGCAAAATTGCCATCAACTTTTTGACCCAATTGTGAGGCTTTAAAGGAATAGAACCTGAACCCAGATGAAAGTTTGTGATTGGGTCTAAAAAGTTGTAAGCTTGTGTTAAGAGAATGGTATTTTTGGGAAGGTTGTAGAATGTGGGATAAACCGAGATTTGAAGAGGTGGGTTTTGCAGGAAGGTTAGAGTGGATATGAGAGGTTAAAGTTGTGAAATTTGAGGACGCATTTGATGGGAAATAGTGACGAAATGCAGATGAGAGATAAGAAGAAGCATTAGCGAAGGAGGGTTTTGACTTGTTGACTTGAAGGTGGCTATGGAAATGCAGTCTGAGCAGACCTTGGATGATTGGTTTCGATGGTTTTGACATCTCACAGATTAGATTCAAAAGCCGCACAAACTCAATTGCAAAAACCAAGATTCGTATTAGCTTTGAAATAACACGAAGAAGAAAAAGAAAAGGAAATTTGAATCATCGGAGAAAGCTTCTATTTTGTGATTTGAGCTTCATATAGAAGGAAGTTCGGCCAACGTCGAATCCCAATTTTAGCTGAACGGGTTTTCATTTTCTCGTTAACGTCAAGTTGACATCCATTATCAAACACAATAGTGCAAGTTGGCTTCTCGATCAAATTTTATTTGTTTGCTTTCAAATATTGAATTCGATCAAAATTCTGTCTTTGGTGTGGAGGTATTAATTTTGTAATCGGCCAAATGCTCATTTGCCAATCGTCATCCTGAAAAAATGATAGTTTGCTGCTCTACAGCTGATTAATACTTGGTCGAACGTAATAAAAGGGCCAATTGATGCATTTTGTGAGGAAGTTGTATTGCTTGTACAAGTAAATAGCAGCATTTGATTTATATTTTCATATCGAAACTTGTCTTCCCAAGTTCGCTCCCATTCATTTACATAAAAGAAATGGAGCCTTTTACTCCTTTCCATCTTATCAAAACTCAACTTGTAAATACATATCATAATTCCTATATCCTGATTACTCTTTCAAGAGCACAAGCTGTCCAATTCTCTAGGGATTTACTTCGATTCAATCAGCAACCAAGAAGGCCCTCGGACATGCCACAATACAGTTTAAGGTTGATGATGTTTTCTAGATAAAAAAGCCTTGTTCCATTACAAGAATTATCATATAAAAATTCCTACCAGGAAATCCTTGTTAAAGCATTCCATAGTTGAATTTTAATGATCAAAAACTTTAATGAATCAATAAGAGAGTTACAGATGGAAATTTTGCACATAAACTTAGAAACCCCATTATAGAATGATGCAAAATAGCAAATTCACTAACAGAACTGCAAAACCGCATTACGAAGGATAACATTAAAACCAAACACAAATGCCACATAAAATGAATTATGTCCAACTCAATTGACAAAAAGTTCTCAATAACAATAATAAACTAAGCAATGTTCAGCAACGGATCTCTAAGAGATTCTACTATTTTTAGGTAGCAAATATCCTAAGATGTAGCTTCCAGAAAAGCTCGTCCAGGTTGACGATAGGCCAAAGGACCATGACATCCAAGGAGCTGCACAATTACAAGTATAAAACTAAGGGATTGGCAAACAATAATTAAAAAGAACTTAAGTAGAGCAAATTTACAACATTTTAGATATTTTCACTCCAATACAGTTTTGATGTTACCTTAGCATTGACACCATCAGGCATAATCCTGTTCTCTGACTTCCATCTCAGATAATCAGCACGGCTGAACTTGGTGAATCCCCTAAAAAAGGAATTTATATATATATATGCAATGGTTATAATTAATCTTAAAAATAAGAGATGTCCATGTTCTACAAGTACTCACCATAATAAAATATATATATATATATAGAATATAGAAATTGTGTATCATGGTCATGGGTAAATTTAGGTATAAATGAACTTTTAAAATAAATGTAAGACTTGTTTCAAAGGCTCTGCTATCCCAACCACCAGAATGAGGGGACTACAAGGTTTTGAACCAAGAAGAAGGCCAAAGACTGCAACCAGCAGGCCAATTAATCTGTGTGATTCTAACAACAAATATTCACATTCGATAAATATAAACAATATAAAACATGAATGCATAATTAAATTTCAGATAAATACACGGGACCATACCATTTCCTGCTAACAATAATCTTTTGACGACCAGGGAACTTGAACTTGGCACGGCGAAGGGCCTCCTGAGCGTGATGGCTATTGCTGTCCTTGCAACGAACAGAAAGCAGGACCTGACCAATGCTGACTCTAGCACAAGTACCTTGGGGTTTACCAAAGGCACCTCTCATGCCAGTCTGGAGCCTATCAGCCCCAGCACACGAAAGCATCTTGTTGATCCGAAGAACATGGAAAGGATGCACCCTAACTCTCAAATGGAACGCATCCTTGCCAGCAAATTTGGCCATGTACTTGTTGCAAGCAATGCGAGCAGCTTCCAAGGCCTCACTGGACACATTTTCCTTCTCCCAACTCACAAGATGAACGCAGAATGGGAACTCATCAACACCTTTCTTCTTCATTCCAACATCATAAATTCTGATCTTGGAATCAGGAACACCACGGCAATACCTTGACTTGGGGTAGGGCTTATTCTTAATTTGCCGGTAGCACCTTGCAGGTCCTACAAAATCAATTACATTACATTATGTCAGGTTACAAACTCAATTTATTGAATATTAAAAATCACGTCTTTACACATAAAGGTTACAATATATTCATAAAGTTGAATGTCTATAACATAAAGAAGAACAATAGAGAGAAAAATGAACTTACTTCTACCCATGGCGGCAACCTGTGGTGCTCTTGCTCTGATGGCGACTTAGGGTTTGGTCTGTTTCGATGTCTTAATACCGGGAAAAACTAACGTAGTGCATTCTGTACGTGTGACCTTGTAATGGGCTTATCATAAAAGATGGCAACAAGCCCACATTGAAAGCCCATAGAAGTATGAGTAGTGACTCATTCCCTCAAAGGTATTTGTTTATTTTCTAATAGAATTTGTGAAAAATTATTTTGAGTTGAGTTGAGTTATATTTAATGGAATAAAATTTGAAAATGTGTTTAGTAAATTTTTAAAAGAAGGTTTTTATGGTTTTTTTAGTATATTTTTAGAAATATTTAGATTATTTTTTTAATCTCCGATATTTGTTAAATTAGTTAAATAGTACCATAATAAAAGTTATAAAAAATAACGAATGCACCTCCACCCATAAGAGGTCGCCGGCTGCTGACAATGTCATGGCTCAGAACCTGCTAGATCTAGCCGTTCGTGCGTCGGTAAGGCCATTTCTGGCCGTTAACGGTCAAATCTATTTGTTTCTAGCTAGAGGTTGCCAAAGGCAGATGGTCGGTTGTCTTCTTATAGGTGGGGGTATATTTATTAGTTTTTAAACTTTTATTTTTGTGGAATAAATTTAGAAAAATGTTTTAATTTGAATTTTAAAAAAATGTTTTGAATAGGATATGATTTTTAGAATATTAAAACAAATATGTATTGGATAACATTGGATAAGATAATATAATTGAATATGATTTGATAGCATTGGAAAAATTAGAACAAATGACCCATTTTATTATTTTTTTTATTCAAGGTTAAGGTAATTAATTTGCCTTTCATTATTGTTTTCTATTAAGGTACCGTTATAAATTATTATTATTATTTCTTTTTGAAGAAATAACTTATT
>WYDK02000008.1:3512101-3522673 GCA_009867345.2 Toxicodendron radicans
AATATTGCGATAGTCTGGATGTGAATAAGTTATTTCCTCTTTCTTTTTTGATAATTGAAGTATATGTTCACAATTGTGAACCCATATGTGTCTCTCTTAGAAACTCAAACACAGCTAACTTCGATGATTAAAAGGCTTGCCATCCAATCACAAGAGTTGAGTTTTTATAAAGAATAAAACTAGTTTGACAACTAACTCTCACAACATCTTCTCACAACATGCTGATCTAAAGGTCTAAATTTTTTTTGTTATTGTTGATGTGATGTGAGGTGTGATGAGAGTTGTTGGATAAGTTAATTGTGAGATACTCTTATAAGAAAAGATTGTGAGTGTAGTCTTACTCTTTTATAAATTATTCTTGAAGCAATAAATTGATAAACTTAGGTTGCGTTTGGTCAGACCTCATAAAAGTTTACTTCCGTAATCTTTTTTTAATTTTTCAGATTTCAATGTTTGGTTTACAAGTAATAAAAGATTACGGTAATCTTTCATTGCCAATAGTTGTTACTGTTGGTAATATAGAGGGTAATCAGATTATCACATTCAGAGGTGTTAATAAAAGATTATCGAGATAATCCACTGTTCATACAAATTTTACCCTTTATTAAAAAAAAAAAATCGAACACAAATGACGTCATATATCTACCAAATAACAATTAACCCAATTGTGCAAAATGACTTATTTAACCTCATAAATTAATTGTTTAGACAAAAATACCCCACTATTTACATGAATTCCACCAAAAATGAGTCAGCTGCTGACCACTGCAACTCGCTGCGGGTCGCCTTTTGTTGTTAAGGTGTTTTAGCTAATTTCAAATGTAGAGGGTTAAAAAAAATGGTAATTTGGTAAAAGTTCTGCCAATAATATTTTATTCCTCCCAACCAAACATTGTAATTACCCACCAATCTTACCAAACATATTATTTTAACATTCCCTCATAATCTTTAAGGTAATCTATCTCCATGATAATCTAAATTAAAATTCCCGAAACCAAACGCACCCTTTCATATACACTTGGAAGAATACCATTCCATATCTTAAGGTTCCTATTATGTGGAGTGCTTGTGCTTCCCTATTATTACCATCACTCAAGATGATTCATGATTGTGATTAATTATCTCACCACTTCAATTAAAAATAAATAAATCCATAAACATCAAAAACAAAATGTCAAAGCACGTCTACCAAATCTTATAATACCCCATTCTTAACCACTAGAAACAAAGGAACAAACTAGTAAGAAAAAGTGAGCTCTCAATCAACCTAGTGATTAAGCAATATCAAAGGGCAGCTAACATACTTTGGAGTATTATAGATTAGAGGGTCAGTAAGATCACAAGTGAAACAGAAAGATTTCATAAAACCAATCAACTATTACAACATGCTTCCTCTCTGAGAATGATTTTGGTTCTAGTGTTTGCTTTGTTTCTGTATCAATGATGCTTTCCTTGGTTCGAGTTTAAACATCCCATATCCTTCAGCTCAGGGTATGATAACTTACAATCATCTAATTGCTAACATGCAATGTCAAAACTCTTATGCAAGATTACAGGGAGAAAAAAACCAGTCAATCTAAGACAATCAAATGGTCAAATTTATTTTAACAAAAAACCCTTTGTTTGGAGTTCACAGTAATCAACATCCATTAAAGAAGCCATCAAATTAATGCTATTGTTTCCCCAACAGCATAACATAGTTCATAAAATTGTACAACTTAAACAAAGTTGCCAGCCAATTGCAAGTTCTTCCAGTAAAATGGAGGAACATCCACTCACTTCACTCAATACCTATGTTCCAACTTCTCTTTCTCCTGGTACCTCTGGACATAACTGCACAAATTGCAAACTTGCCGCGTTAAACTCAGTAATGATATTCCCCCAAGAGTAATCTCAAGTTATAACACATAGAAGATGAGATTAAGGTTCATATATGAATATAAAAAAGAGACAACTTCTGTAAATTCACCAACGTTCAGTCTCCAACAAATTTCTCCAAGCCTAAAAATAATTCAGTGATGGAGATAACCCTAGGCTTGATTGATTGCCAATTCAATGCAAAATTCAGGTTAAAAAAGTGTCCTTTCCAATTTCCTCACTGTTCTAAAGTATGCACACAAATTGATAACCCAATACTAAGTAGCTTATACTAAGCCTTTCACGCTCCAAAAAATCAACCAAACACAACCTGATAGACCCAACTATATTGACCCAAAAAAAGGAAAATCATTTTTACATCCAGTTTCTCGATTTCCCAGATAATGATTAACATGAAATTAGATCTGAGATGTATCACTTTCAATTACAGACTGAACAAATTGACAATAGCACAGTAGAATTAATAGTAATAAGGAGGATTTTTAGTGTATAAAAGCAATCAAAAGCAAGCATAGTTGAGATTTATTGAAAGTGGTCAAACCCTAAGTTAAACTATGTTCAAGGAAACAATCGCAACTATAGGCAATTTCATATGAAATTGAAATGGGAAAAAAAATCGATAAAGAAGGGAAGAAAAATTACGTGTAGGTGCCAACGAGAGGGCTCAGGAGGAGGACGGCGCTGATCCAGTTCTCGGAGACCTTGTGATGGATCTTGTCGGGCAAATCCTTCCATAGGCCGGTCATTATCTTCTGCTGAAACGGCGATAGCGCGTACACCACCGCCTTCATCCTCACTGGCTGCTTCCCCATCTCTCTATCGCTATTGCTATTCCACTTGATGATTATTTGTATCAGCCGGTTCTGCTGCTCCTATTTTATTTTAACAAACGCAGAGTTGGACTTGGACTTGGACCGGTATAAACTTATTTCCGCATCCAAACACCCTATTTTACTTCCAGACCAGAGTTCACCATCAGGGCTTTGGCATAAATATTTACGTATATGGGACTTTAATGATATTTGACTAACTTAATTGCTTTAACTGTGACGTGGCTGGTTGATGGAAGAGTCCGGCTGATTGATTACGTGTTTCTTACTTTCTTGTTGGGCTGACAATCCCGTACATCAAAGACTTTGAACTTGCAACACAGAACTCAACGAATACACCATGAAAATCTTTCACGTTCCTTGCTTAGAAGACAATTACTCCTACCTGTAATTAACCCATCATTCATTTTCAACTTATGGTGTTTATGATGATTAAAAAATTTGATTTTGATTTGGTTTTTTGCAGGATTATCGATGAGACCACTAACGAGGCGGCAGTTGTGGATCCGGTTGAGCCCCAGAAGGTAGTTGATGCTGCCAAACAACATGGCGCCCAGCTCACTCTTGTTCTCACCACCCATCATCACTGGTAACAAAATAGCCCTTATAGAACGTTCAATTTACAATTTTATTGTTAAAAGGGGTATTGAATCGATTGAAGCATACAGGGACCATGCTGGTGGGAATGATAAGATAAAGCAGATAGTGCCTGGAATTAAGGTCTATGGTGGCTCACTTGACAGTGTTAGGGGCTGTACTCATCAAGTGGAAAATGGTGATAACATTTCACTTGGTGCTCATATCAATATATTGTCTCTTCACACACCTTGGTATGCTTTTTTCTTTCTTCTGATTCCTCTACTTGAAGATGGATTTATTTTAGTAAGGATGCCTCACTTTTTTGTTCTCGACCAGCCACACCAAAGGTCACATAAGCTATTATGTGACCAGCAAAGAGGGAGAACAAGACCCTGCTGTTTTCACTGGAGACACATTGGTAAGTTAAAGACACTTGCTTTAAGTTTTCATCGGGGCTCTTTAAACTAGAGATAGTTACTTGGCAGTTGTCATTGTGTTGGAATTTAATTTTATTCCTTTTTCTTGTATGTTTGTGCTTAAGGTAATTAGTTGCGCCTTTTTTTCCTCTCTTTTGTAGTTTATAGCTGGTTGTGGAAAATTTTTTGAAGGCACAGCAGAACAGATGTATCAATCACTGTGTGTAACATTGGGCTCATTGCCCAAGCCAACTCGAGTTTACTGTGGCCACGAGGTAAAATAGTATGCTTATTTTCTTTTACAAAAATGTACATGAACTTTAATTTCTAATTTTTAATAGATTATGAGTTTGCAACTGTCTTTATGTAGTTCATAGATGTCAATTTCAATTTTGAATTATCACTATCATATGATATCTAGTTGTATCGATCTTCTGCCCACCTTATGCTTCATACTTTGACTGGTTTGTTACTATGTCTTAAGTCTTTGAAGGTGTTTATAGAAGACATCATCTTACTGCTGGGGGTTCAATCTATTTTATGAACAACGTAGAGCTAGTATACATTAGAAACTACTGCAAGCAAAATTTCCAAATTGAGGCAAGCTTGGTATTGAGAAATTAAATTGCCAGTTTAAGCTATTTTGAGTTGGAGAGAACAAGGTAGTTAGCCATTTGATTAGTCCTTTTAGTGAGAGGAACTGCTTTATTTCCAGTTATTGGGGTTTATCTGTACTTTCCAGCTGTTATAAATCCCTTGAGAATGCAATAATACAGCTTGAGAAAGTATGAAATTTGGAGTTGAAGTAATCGCTGGCCGCATTTGTTGAAAGTTGTTATGTTCAAATGGAATAAATAATTTTTTTTTTCTTAAAAGAACAAGCTTACAAGGTTAGTGTTTTTGTTTCGTGGATTTATCTTTTATGTTGATCTGTCTTATGTTTGAAGTTAAAATAATGTTTGAGTTGATATTTCTCCAGTACACCGTGAAGAACCTCCAATTTGCTGTGACTGTTGAACCAAATAATGCAAAGATACAGCAAAAACTATCATGGGCTCAGCAACAGCGACAAGCAGGCCTGCCAACCATCCCTTCAACCATTGACGAAGAGATGGAGACTAACCCATTTATGAGGGTTGATTTACCAGAGCTTCAGGTCTTCTAGTCCACCAAAAGATTAACCTTTCAGTTTATGTTGAATGACAATTAAATGTTGTGGCATACCATTCGAATAATTCAAGGCCAATCAAGCTATAATTTTTTTCATTAGTATCTGTTATCTCATTTATCACTGGTGTAGAATGCTTTGTTGTAAGCTTTCTTATGCAGATATTTTTGCTTCATCTGCAGGAGTTGGTTGGTTGCCATGCTCCGGTGGAAGCTCTCCGGGAGATAAGGCAGCGAAAGGACAACTGGAGGGGCTAATTGAAGACCTCGAAAAGCTTTCTCTTGTCTTTTGGCCGGGGTGTGTGTTGGTGTATGCAACTTGATTTGTAACTTTAAAACTTACACGTTACCCAGGTGTTGCTTTGGCTGGAATGTGATTATGGAATGCTTTGTTCTTGGCTTTGGTAGAACTGTGCAAAATGCAATAGTGAATATGCTTTTTAAGTCTTAAGTTTGCTAATGTTATATAATGTTGACCATTGAAAGTAAATATTTTATTTGGCTGTAGTCAGCAGATAGTATACTATACCGCATAACTTGGGTATCCAATCAGATCATTTCATAGTGTTCCAACCTAAAAGCTTTGACTTCATCCAATTTCTCTTATTCTCAATCAATAACAATCGATGATAAATATGAAATAAAATGTCTTCATCAAATCATATTTAAATTGAATTTGTATTTGTGGAGTATGCGTTGCATAGTAGCAGCTCTGCAATTAAAAAAATCCGCAAGATAATGAATCATTTAACACGTTATGTTGAAACTTATTTTATAGATTTAAGACAACCACTTCTCGGGCTCTTTCGGGGAAAGGCAAGAGATTTTCAAAACGAAAAAGAGATGAAAGTAGACGCGTTCATTTTTGCAGCGTAGAGAGAAAGAAAGCACGTAGGATGAAGTCAAGAATGATCCTTCTTCTCTCTTTTCTTTCTTTTAATACCAGGAACTATCTTATTCATTCTTAATCTTAAGCAAAAACATAATCTTTCTGTGTAAGAGACCCAGTTTTAAATATCACAATTCACACCTAATCTTTTGACCTTTCATTCTCTTCTCAATCCCTTCAGCCTATTAATACTCTGTCTCTAATCTAATGTTTAAGGTAACTTTTAACATAAAACTCTTTTCTTTCGATTATTTTCTCTTTATTTGATTGTATAGTTTCCTTCAGTTGTAAAATTTTTATAATTTCGTTTCGGTTATAAGTCTTTAACTCTTTTTTATCAGAAGGGTTAGGCGTCTCGTTTGGAGTATTAAAATGGAAACTTCACCAGTTACCACTCCTGATCCCTACGTGGATCCTTCTTCATCTCTAACTAACAACACTGCTACGACCTCTACCTCTAATACTAGTAATAATAATTCTACCAGCTATGGGGTTTTGCTAAACTTGTTTCACTCACCATTATCTCTTCTACTTGAATATTCCCGTGTGGTTCCGGCCACTTCTATCTCTGCCCATCAAGATTCTTACCCAGTTCGTGATATTCAGACCCAGTTGCCCAATTCCATTGACAATCTAAGCAGTGTGAGTCCTGGGGAGGTTTCAATTCAGATAATTAGACCGGAGAATGCTGAATCCGAAACCACAGAGGCAGTGTTGGAAAATGAGCAGGCAAATCCATTAGGGGCTGGGGAAACGCTTCCATTGGTGCCTCCTTCAGTCGAAGGTAATACTTCTCGTGATACTTCTTACCGAAGTTATGATATTCAGCAGCTTGCTCGGTGGGTCGAACAAGTTCTTCCATTTTCATTACTCTTGCTGGTTGTCTTCATTCGACAGCATTTGCAAGGTATTTGTTCTCATTATCCATCTTTTACATGTTTATTCAATTTCACAAGCTGAGAAGGAATGTTTGTGCTTCTGGAAATTATATATGATGCTCATTTCCAATCCATAACAAAAGCATTTAGGTTTTGTTTCTAATTGTTTGCTAGTTAGTAGTTAAATGCCAAACGGGATGAAAAGAGAAATAAATCTTGGAGAAAAGATTCATAAATGAAGTACTTTTTTTCTCCTTATCTTCTTATAAGTATTGAACTTAAGATTATTGCCTTCAACCAAACGACAACAACATTAAGTGATAAATAAATAGTCTTTGTTTTCAGTTAACTGTTTTTCTTTAGTATTTTCTTGTGTTTCTGATTTTTAAGTCCTTGGATAAAATTTTGATTTAGTGCAAAATTTCTTTTTGGGAGGACTTGCAGGCTTTTTCATTACGGTTTGGATTACAGCAATGATTTTTAAGTCGAATGATATCCTTCGAAAGCAGACTGCTTTAAAGGTGCTTTCATGTCTTCCAATTTTTAAAGCTCCTTACTTGAATTCATTCCCACCCCTTATTTTCCCACAGTGAAGAAGTGGAAAATCTAATTTCTTGTTGGTTTCTGCAGGGAGAGAGAAAACACTCTGTTCTCATCGTAATCTCTATAGGTTTTATGCTTCATGTGGTTGGAATTTACTGGTGGTTTCGACACGATGATCTTTTATATCCATTGGCCTTGATTCCTCCGAAAACAATTCCACCTTTCTGGCATGCTGTATTCATCATCCTAGTGAACGGTATGAATTTAACTATTCACGTGCTCATTGTTATTGTTTGCAGTGATAGAATATATACAGTAAATATTTTGGATGTCCTATAACCATGTTGGAACACTGAAGTAAATGTTGTTAATAAGTTTTAGTGGTGGTTATAATATGGTTCATTATCCTTTTCAAGAGAATATATATTAATGTTTGGTTGACCAAAATGTGTGCAGTTTTCTATGAGATTCCATGTTAGCTCTTATTAGTTTGTTCAATTTGTCGTTGGTATTGCTTGTCATGTCATATATGCCTTAATCACATTATCCTTCTTTATCTTTCATTGTTGAAATCTTGAATGCTGACTTTTTGGTAATATTATATCGCTTCTAGATGCAATGGTAAGGCAGGCAGCAATGGCTCTTAAGTGTCTACTACTAATTTATTGTAAGAGTGGCAGAGGCCATAATTTCCGTCGGCAGGTAATGGAATTCCAGGCATAATAAAATTACTTTCAGATATAATTTGGAACTGCAAATATCTTTTTCAAATTTTCAGAACTCTCTGACAGTTGGCATTTTGTTTTTCAGGGTCAAATACTAACTTTGGTCGAGTATGCTCTGCTGTTTTACCGTGCTCTGTTGCCAGCACCGGTCTGGTACCGATTTTTCTTGAACAAAGATTATGGAAGCCTCTTTTCATCATTGACCACAGGGCTGTATTTAACTTTCAAGCTTACCACCATTGTTGAGAAGGTAGGGTCGTAGGGCTTTCATCTGATAATGTTTGCATTTATCTTTACAGCTTTCATATTCTCTTGGTTCTCTTAGAAATACTTAATAGGGATTAGATTAGATTGACTGGGGTGTTAGTCCTGACACTTTTAGTTGCTTGCCAGGTGCAATCTCTCTTTGCTGCCTTAAGGGCATTGTCAAGGAAGGAAGTTCATTATGGGTCTTATGCTACAATGGAACAGGTACAATTGTGTAGTTTTACTTTATTTTCTGAAAAGCTTTTTGATTGATCTTTTCGTTGGATTTTCTGTCAAATTAAACTCTAATCTATGTTTTTGTTGCGATGATTGCATTATATAGCATAAGGTCCTGCTGCAATGATTGCATTATTTAAATTAATGAGCCAAACTGGTATTTCTTTTTATGGTAGAAAATCAGTGAATGGTGATGGTTTGCGATAGGAAGTAATGAGGGATACAACAACTTCATGATGCATGATCACATCAGTAGCTTAATAACTTATTAAGGGAAAATTCAACGGGCTTGGTCTGGTGTAGTTTCGCTAATTATGTCCTTTCTTTTATGGAGTTGAAACTCACTTAAGCCTCATCCCTTGGGGTTCCTTCACAACTCATCCTGCTTATACTAGTTCTTGCTTGATCTAGGAGATTGGTGTTTTCAATGTCAGGTCAGATTTCATGAATGTTCCATATTTCTTGATAGAGACTTGTTGCATACAGTGAAGACATAGGATACATATATCATTTTAGGAACAGTGGGTAAATTTTTTAATCTGCCACTGTTTGCGGGTTTCTTGTTTCTTATATACTTGTCAACAGTTCACATGTTCAGTTGCTATCTTTTTGCAAATTATGTATATGTGATAGTACTTTGTAACGTGAATGTTGATCTTCGTAAGCGAGTTATTTTTCTCCTGATTAAATAATGCACTCAGTCTGAACTCTAGATGATCTAATGCAGGTAAATGCAGCTGGAGACCTCTGTGCTATTTGCCAAGAGAAGATACACGTTCCTGTTTTATTGCGATGTAAACACATATTTTGCGAGGACTGTGTTTCTGAATGGTAAGTTTGTAATCTTGTGTTTCACACTTAATATTTCAATGGCTATATTGTTAAAGTTGGATGGTGTAAATTTTGTTTGATGTGCATTCTTCCTTAGTATGCCTCTGAGAAACTTGCTCTTAAATGACCAAACTATTACTTTTTGGAGCGAATATACTGTGTATATAGTGGTGAGTGGCAAGAGAGAAATGATAAACATAATATGTTATTCATGGATACTTTATTATTTATTCATATGTTAGGTTTAAACTTACACAGTGGATCTTGCAATAAGATTTAGGTAAATTTAAGGCATAGTTAAATTGAACTTATGAAGTTCAAATGCCTTAGAATTTCAATCTGCCAAAATCTTCACTCCTGGGAACATAATTGGAGAGGAAATCCAGAAACAATGGTGATCACTCCTGAAGAACTTGTGTTTTGTAATTTATCAGAACCTTCAATTAGTATGAATAATTGCCCCTATTAGAAAGGAATTCTTGTATATCATTGTCAACTGGTATGACTTGGAGAAGAAGCCTGTCCAATAACTTTTTTCTTCCTCTTGACTATTTCTGCATGATGTCATGGGGTGGAATATCTAACTGGTAAAGAATGGGGAAAAACAATAAAAAAGGACGAGATGTCAATTTCTGGTGTGTTGGTTAGTAACTTCGATTTTTCTCCGACCATTATATACTGAAATTTTATTTATGCTTAGCTTGTGAAGGCCATTTTCTGCTGCATCAAGCTTAGAAGGTTTCTGTGAGTAGGGGGGCATACATAAACTGTGTAGAGTGTACAATTACCATAATCAGTTTCATTTGTTGACCATCTGGTGATTATATTTCAGGTTGGAGAGAGAAAGAACTTGCCCTCTCTGCAGGGCTTTGGTTAAACCTGCAGACTTACGATCATTCGGGGATGGATCAACAAGCTTGTTGTTCCAGTTATTCTAAATAGTTTGAGTGATTGAGAATGCTCTTAAAAAAGTTCTCGTCCTTTTTATTGCAGAGGCAAATAGCGGATGTATATTAATTAGAATCTGTTCATGAACTGCCCAGAAAGGCCATTGGATTGGAAGGTATCTCCAAAATCAGAAGTGATATGCTCATGTGTTATGTTCCCTGAGCTGTAAATAATACCTTTGTCTTTCTGAAGTATACGGAACCAAAAGAAAAAAATCTGACCCTTGCTACATTTATACATGTTTTCTAAACGAAAAAAGCTTTTCCAATTAGTTAACATATTTTGTGCTCTCTTTATTTCATCCCATGCATTTCTGTGTGTTGAAATGGATGCTCGTTTAGATGAGGAAAGAATTGAGCTATGAAATGGTTTTCTATTATCTTCATGGCTTCAGTGAAAAAAGTT
>WYDK02000008.1:3582294-3594191 GCA_009867345.2 Toxicodendron radicans
ACACGACGTGTCGTACTATGATTGAAGCGTGAGTTTGGTTGTCATCCGCAACTCAAAACCCTTTAGCATCAGATTGACTATAAATATTGACTGTCTTCAAGTCTTGTAATTGTCTTATACCAAACCTTTTTGAAGTTATAATCTCTGTTCAAGGTGATTAACTAATTACTAATTCTTGATTTATTTAATTATTTATTTTTTTGGGTTGTCTGAGCAATGTGAATGTGTTAGATTTAGATCTGAAAGTTTGCCGTGGGGTCTACTTTGTTCATGTGAAGCTTTCATTGCTTTCTGTGTTTTCCTTGTTTCTGAAGGTTTCGTTCAATTTACAGCTCAGTTTGGTGCCGTTTGGTAGTTCAATTTTATTTTATTTTGTTTTATATTTTAGATGGGTGATGTTTAGTTTTGTATATAAAGCTTCATGCTTTGAGTTGTTTGTGTCATAAAAAAGTTCTGGGATTTTTAGTTTTGTGGTATACTCTCAGGTGATTTGAGTTTTGGGTGTGTTTTACTGATTTGCTTGTGAGGTTGAGTTTAAGTTGTGAGAGTGTTTTGTATTTGGGTTTTGAATGATTTGATGGTTAATTGTGACTTTTTATGTTTTGTTTTGTTTTGTTTAGTGATTCAAGAATGGCTCAAGAAGCTTTAAATGGAAATCACAACGCTGCTAAACCACCTCCAACTCCATCTCCCTTGAGATTCTCAAAATTTTTCCAGGTAAATTTTGGCTACATTCTGTTTCAGATTTTGCAAAAAAATTATGGTTGACCACCCTGTTAATTCCTTAGTAATGTATTTCGCAATTGGTATTTCAAACTGATTTCAACTTGGTCAACGTATTGTGTCTTGACTAGCTGTGTGTAATTGTTAGTTCTTGAATTACCTTTTGGGAGTATATAGCATTTGGCTTTTTAATTATGTTTAAAGGTTTGAATTTAGATCCTTGAGATCTGAGAAATTCCAATGGCAGATCTTTGTGTCACTGGTAATTGGCACAATTTGTCCAAGTAGCAGTGACACAATTTTGTCCAAGTAGCTCAGCTTGTAAATTTAATATGTACTCTCCTTTGTTTGTTTGGCAGTCTAACATGAGGATTCTGGTTACTGGAGGAGCTGGATTCATTGGCTCTCACCTAGTGGACAAGTTGATGGAAAATGAGAAGAATGAGGTAAATGCCTCTTGTCCTAATTATGAATAGCAATCTACAGTGTGACTGCCTTACTCAATGTTTAGATATTTATACTTTCACTTCGCTCATGCCATCAGGTGATTGTTGCTGATAACTACTTCACTGGCTCAAAGGACAACCTAAAGAAATGGATAGGTCACCCGAGATTTGAACTTATTCGCCATGGTAAGCTCTCTTATAGTTTGTAAAATATTCTATGCTGTGGAGATGAAACTATTGAGTGCTTCCATGTGAATTTTATCATATGTCCTTTGGGACTTCACGCCCAGGCCTTTAATTATTAAGGTCAGCGGTTAATAAAACAATGTGTTCATGTAATGCAGATGTCACAGAGTCATTGTTGGTTGAGGTTGATCAAATATACCATCTTGCTTGTCCAGCTTCTCCAATCTTCTACAAATACAATCCTGTAAAGGTGTGTATATCTGTATTTCGTGTCTGGTTGAGAGTCCATCTCAGTCTTTGCCCTTTCTCTCCTTGTTTTTATCTTTGTGTTTTATTCTTAGTGTAAAAATATGTGTTTCTATGATATTTTGCATCAAGTTGTGTTTGACTTGAAAGAATTTTTTAAACTTGACAGACAATAAAGACAAATGTGATTGGTACATTGAATATGTTGGGACTTGCCAAGCGAGTTGGAGCAAGGTTTGAGACTACTACTTGATTTCTTTGATATAAACTTATAATGTATTATTCTGTTGCTCACAATATGGTAATTGGTTATAGGATTTTGCTTACTTCAACTTCAGAGGTTTATGGAGACCCTCTTGTGCATCCCCAAGAGGAGAGTTATTGGGGAAATGTCAACCCAATTGGTAGGTTCTCTCTGTCAATAGCTGGCACATTTTAATGAATTAGAGAACTTGGACAATGCTTTTAAAACGATTTCAATGCCCTTCGAAAATAAGTGTCATTGTATATTGCAAACTTGATCTGCACAGTGTAGCATTCTCATTCCAGTGTTTTTCATGGTGTTTTGTGAGATTAACATCTTGTAAAAGTGATAATTCTACAGTTCTAGGTGTGATATGTGTGACACAATGATTAAAATAGCATCACATATTATTGATTTCTTCTATATTTTCAGGGGTTAGGAGTTGCTATGATGAGGGAAAACGAGTTGCCGAAACTTTGATGTTTGATTACCATCGGCAGCATGGGATAGGTTATATTGCTGTTGCCACTTAAAGAAAAGTACCATGTTTGATTACCATCTGCAGCATGTTTCAAAAATTCTGACCATCCATCAAATTAATGATGTAACAGAGATTCGGATCGCTAGGATTTTCAACACCTATGGACCCCGCATGAATATTGATGATGGCCGTGTTGTCAGTAATTTTATAGCTCAAGCAGTCCGGTAATTTCTGTTAAAACCTCATCAGTGGTTTGTAGATCATATAGATGTCTACAAGCAATTTATTCTTTTACTCTTCTTTTCCACATTGTTTGCACACATCATGTTCCTTATTGTTATTCCATCACCATCGCTTGATTGCAATAGGTCACTCTGACATTTATTCACTTTAGCAATTTTAAGCTTTATAGTAATAATTCTCTCTTGTGCCTGGTCATCTTGTGCAGTGGTGAGCCCTTGACTGTTCAAGCACCTGGAACTCAGACTAGGAGTTTCTGCTATGTTTCAGATATGGTATGAAGATTTTTTAAAATTATTTGTTTAATTTTTCATATTGACTTGTCTATTTCGTTGTTAAATTGGCACTGAACTTTATTTCAAATGTTGAAGGTGGATGGCCTTATTCGGCTTATGGAAGGAGAGAACACTGGGCCAATCAACATTGGGAATCCAGGTCATCATATATGCTTTCTTTTATTCTTAACAAAAAGAAAATTTTCTTATTATGTAGAAATTCTTCTGTTCCCATCATTAACTTAGTATTCTATATTATTTCAGGTGAATTTACAATGCTTGAACTTGCGGAGACTGTTAAGGAGGTCAGTTTTCTAGTCTCTTTTCACCCTAAAAGTTAAACATATTTTTTTCTTATAAAACAAACTTAAAAATAACTTGACAATGTAACTATGGCGACTCCAATACTTGATCATGTTTTTCACAGCTTATCAATCCTTCTGTGGAGATCAAAATGGTGGAAAACACCCCAGATGATCCTCGCCAGAGAAAGCCCGACATCACGAAAGCAAAAGAGTTGCTAGGATGGGAACCAAAGATCAAGCTACGCGACGGCCTTCCCCTTATGGAGGATGATTTCCGCCTGAGGCTCAGTGTCCCCAGAAAGAGCTGAACTTCACTATAGTATAAATATTACAGGCGGGCTTATGTTCCGCCAAAATCCGAACTTGAGTTCCTGAGAGTTTCTTATCCAATACCATATACTATGCAGTACAATAATGGCACCAGTAGGCTTTTATTATTATTCCATATGACCATAGCATATTCTCCGTACTTTTGGTGATGGGATTTACTTTGATATAGTGAAAGCAGCCTTTTCTTAATTTCATGGCCAGAGTTTTTACAGTGTGTTGTGTTGATTAGCTTCTTGTTTTGATCATCTGCTTTTGTATCTATGTTGGGTGCTTTCACTATTGAACGCAACCAATCAAGCTTTTGTTATATCAATCTCCCATTTATGTTATTCAATTCTTCTTTGAAATACATCTCACAATGTGGCTTGTTACCTCATTGATAAAAATTTGTCAAGCCACCTAATGAGAAGAAATACAGGACAGATAATATTTCTCTCGAGGACCATAAAATCAGTATTTTCTTTAAACTACATATAAAAATTCCAAAATCAAAGAATAATATGCTGCAATGTCAAACAATTACCAAAAGCAAAATTTCTATAAATTTAAACTGTGGTTTAAATTCAGACAGATTGTACTTTTAAGCTTCTGCAACTGCTTTAGCCTTTGGTTTCCCTTTGTTCTTCTCAACTTGTTTGGCTGCTGGCTCACTCCCATCTTCCATTTCTGCTCTCTGCTCAATCCTTGCAAAGACCGGTTTCGGTTGAGCCATGACTTGACCGCCCTTTAGTCCACCCCACTTAGTGTCACTCTGCATCACAAAATCATCCAACCAAGTTATTCAAAATAGATAAATAGCTGCAATTTGTGTTTCAACTACTTCTAAGAATGAGAGACCGACCCAGTTTGCACTGTTAAAGTGGTCTTTAGAGTAGCCAAGCTGTTCGTATATTCTACAACTTAAGTTCGGTGTAACGGGAGATAACGCGACTGCTATTATTCTCATTGCTTCCAATATAATTACAAGATCCTGCCCAAAGTGAAAAATAATTCAGCCTTACTACTTGTTCTCAACAATATGAAATGTGAACAATAATAGGTTTGCCGGTAGTCTCAATTGAAGACATGATTATAAGGCGAGTAAATAAGAGACAGAGTATGTCATGTAAAACATCTTGTCAAAGGATACAATTTTCAATAGAAACCTTGGCTGCAGCTTCAGAAGAAGCACCCCCTTTCTTAAAAAGTGACCATGGCGCTTGTTCATCCATGTAGGAATTCCCTGCATTACCAATTTCCAGCACAGCCTCACATGCAGATGATAGTGATAGGTTTTCGTAATGAAACCTTGCCTTTTCAACCTATAAAAGTAAAAACAAGGAGAAGTTAGGATCACCTGACATGCTGACATAGAAAACAAATAAAAGCCAAGTGAATAGTTGAGGCTGTGAGATCAGCTTGTTCGTTCAAAAGCAGGAAGAAAGTACAGCACCAAGTGGAACATAATGGATGAAACATGGCATTAAAATTAAGCAAACTTACCAGCTTTTCCACATTGTCCTTGAATGCAGTTCCCTCGGCAGCAATAGTTGAATCAACCACCAAAGTTGATTGGCAATTCTTTCTAAGGAGCCCAAGAGTACGGTTAAGAAGATTTCCTGCATTGCATACAATCATATCGTCAACCTTGGCTTAGGATTCCAAAGGATAAACAGCAAAGTAACCCCAGTTGTACAAAAGAAAACACAATTATAATAACTCTAAACATACCTATAGTATTGGCAAGATGTGCATTGACAATATTGATAAAACGAACCTCTGAATAGTCCCCATCATTACCAAATTCCACCTCCTTGAGGAAGAAATATCTGACTGCATCAGGACCAAAATTATGGACCAATTCATTTGGTTCAAGTGTATTCCCCAGAGACTTCCCCATCTTCATGCCATCCTATAATTTTCAAAATAAAAAGCATTGCGGCATCAAAAAAAAACTAGGTGCATAAGAAAAAATAATGTTAAAGATTTCTCACTTGCTCACTCCTGTCATATTAATATTGACAAACCAAAGACGTGCATAAGAAGAAGAACATATCATTTTTCCCCTATTCAAATCCCCCACCTGATTTAACTCTGAAATCTAGATGTACGATCTAATTACAAAGACCCTACCTCGAGTGACTCAATCTTTCAAAATTTTGAATCCCACACTTACGTATATGGGATATTGGATTTCAATATCCTCCACTCTGATATTTCGTTCTACAATTACAATTGAAATCAGTAGGTGGTCTATGCAAGGACGGGAAGAAAAAGAAAGAGTACCTCTTATAGTGCTCATATGATTGTACTAAAAAAGAACCATACATGGCTAACTTTTGGGGTTTCAAAATTTCTAACTCATGATCAGTTTTATGTCTTGTGCAACTTTAAAGAAATTCAACTTTATCAACCAATTTGGAATAACGTGGAAGCTGCTCCTCTCAATTCTTTCTACTTCCGCAAAAGGTTTACCCAATGAGAGCCAATTGGCAAAATAATTAGGAGAGTTCCTAAATTTTTTTTTAAACAAACCTAGAAGTTTGTAACCAGTTCCCACTGTTGCATTTTGATATTTACATACCTTTGTCAAAAAACCATGGCCAAACACCTTCTTAGGAACGGTTAGTCCAGCAGACATTAACATAGCCGGCCAGTAAACTGCATGAAAACGTAAAATATCCTACAGAAGGACCAACAAAACATAAGAGAAATATCATAATTCTGTACAAGCATGTACAAGGGGAAAGAAGAATCACACAGTTAACCGAAGAACAAAAGAAGTGAATAAAAAGAAAAGAAAGGACTTTAGCACTGGATTTCAAGAAATTAAGAAGCAGGTTAAGAATAAAATCACTGTGCCAAAAATGAAGAGTTTTCACCTCGAAACAATGGGATATCTACCATATTAATTCCAAGTTTTTTTTTTCATTTGCGTTTATCAAAATTTTGAAGTTTCAATGTCTGCTATACCTTGGAAATGGAAAAACCAATCTTAAAAGCAATAAAAATGCTATACCTTGCCAATCAAGTGCAATGATGCAGGCCAACCTGAAGACACGGCAGTTTGCAAATTAGGTTGATCCTTGTTCTCTGATAGAGCTGATATGTAACTGCTTAGCATAAACAGTAACCACCATTTTAATTAAGAATTAAGCTGACAGACTGATATTATTTAGAATAAATAGATGAAAGGACTATACCCCAGCAAAGCATCAAACCAAACATATATGGTTTGCTTATCGTCATTAGGAATAGGAATTCCCCAATCAACAGATGCTCGAGAGATAGAATAATCCCTTAGGCCGCTTTTGATCCAGGTTTGCACCTGGAGAATAGATAGAGCATAAATGAAATTCTAATAAGGAACTATCATCAAAAGAAGTTTATAGCTAAACACAAAAGAAATCTGTATCATAAAAGATGCTAGACTCAAAATGCATGATAAAATCTTGAATACAACAACAAACAGAAAATTTTCCATACAGTCTCACCTCGTTTAGACGAAAAGAGGGCTGCACAAAATCTGGATTCTGTGTCAAAGTTTCTTCCAATGGTTTTTGATACTTTGACAAGGCAAAGAAGTAATTATCTTCCTTCCGTGCAACACATGGCTTTAGATGTATTGGACAATAGTGGTTCTCCAGTAGCTCTTTCTCATCCTACAGAAAATACAAGAGCAAATGATATCATGTCATTGAGAAACAGAAAAAAACTACTTTGACAGAACTAGAGAAAGAAGGATATCAAATAATATATTACATGGAAATTTATTTACATTGAAGTGTTTAATGAAATTGAAAGGAATGCTACAACAAAAGCCTTTACTCAATTATATCTTCTCACTCTCCAGTGATAATTGAACCCAAACTCTCAGAAACAAAAGAACTAAATGGAAATCACCAATTAATCTGCAATAAATGCATAATTATAAGTTTTTACCCTAGAGGAAACACAATTTACTACCTTATATTCCTCACAGTTAATACAGTAAAGACCCTCATAGTCAGCCTTGTAAATATCACCATTGGCAAGAACCCTAGAATAAAATTCCTTCACAATTTCTTCATGTTTGGGGTCAGTTGTCCGAATAAACTTGTCGTATGCAATATCTAACTGCAATCAGCAAGTAAAAGACACCAAGAAATGTAAATAATTACAGCTGTTAGAACATTCAAAACTTTTTATCAAAGAGTGAAATCTTATGATGGAGAACGAAATTACATCTTTCCAGAGTGTCTTGTACGTTTGAGATATAACCTCGCAGTGTTCACTAGGACTTGAACCACTGGCTGCGGCGGCCGCAGCTATCTTTTCTCCATGCTCATCCGTGCCAGTGATAAATACAACTTTCTTTCCCGAGAGCCTCTGCCATAAAAATTGAACAATAAGAATTAGCCATTTGAATCAAAGTACAATCAAGAAAATCAGTTCATACTGTCTAAAACTTTCATGACACTAACTTAAACAACAAAAGAAGTGCAGTGACGACTAATTTCCATGCTCTAAAAACACCATTCCCTACAATAGTTAATTCAAGTTTCAAGTCAAATTTTTTAACTTTCAACTAAATTGAAGTTATAAAAGCACACCAAAATTGCTTCTTTTCAAGGAATTCAGTTTCAATTTGAACGATTAACACCAGTAAGATTAGTCATTTTCTGCATTAATACTCCTTTGGAACTTAAAATGAAGGTCTTATACAAATTACTTTTTAGTCGAGTAACAAAATCAAAAATAGAATAAAATGAGTAAAAAAAAAGTTTAAATAGAATCCCAAAGGTTACCTGAAATCGAGCAATAGCATCAGCAGCAATAGTGGTGTAAGCACTGCCCATGTGAGGAGGGGCATTAACGTAATAAAGAGGGGTTGTGAGGACAAAAGGGTCAGTAGAATCAGTGTTAGTCTTATCATTATTGGTTGAGCAAGTACAGAACATGGCTCCTTTTGATAGAGAAAACAGGTTTTGTCGAAAGTTAAGACGATTCCTGTAATGGGTTGTGGCTTTGGAACTTAAAGGGTTCAATAACCAGAAACTGTTTTGTATCGAACAGTTTATTCTTGCCGCCATTTCTTCTTCTTCGTCACTGTTTCACTCTCTGCTTCTATTTTGTTCACTGTCTGGTTCATATGCGTGAAGTGATAAATTGACTTTGGCATAATTTAAAAACCGACCACTCACCTTTGCTTAATGGTTAATTCATTTCACTTATGCAGGAAAATGTCAAATACTACCCTCGAATCTTAACGCCGTCAAAATAAGTTAACGATTCAGGGCCACTTCAGTCATTTAACCTTTGATATTTCATATAGATAACCACAGTTAATTTGATTTCAACCCTAGTTGGGTTAACTTTTGTCATCCGAAAAATAAAAAATCCAATCAGTATCATCTTAGAAATTTGAAACGCATCAGCATTCCTAAAGAGAAAAAATAAGTCAACTTATCACATAAGAAAACCTAACCACTGTAGGGGTAATAAAGTAATTCAACTTCAAAATTCTATGCAATAGAGTTTTGAAGATGTCAGGGTTCAGGGGCAGTTTATGAAGATTTCTTACATCAGTGTCATGAGTTTGATTATTAAGTAAACATCAGGCTTTTAATAAATAATGATAGATTTTGGGGTTCAAACATAAATAAAAAAACTTTTGGAAATACAAACGTAGGGATTTAACATAACTCATGAATCACATAAAGATGAATAAATTCAGTCAAAAATTTTCTCATACAGTAAACAAGCTCTGTTGATTTGAAGCTCCTCCTCCTATGGACAACAAATTTTCTACTTATTTTGTGTTTTCCAAATTACTTTCATAAAGCAGAGAGAATCCAATCTGATTTGAAGTTCCTCCTCCTATGTACAACAAATTTTGTACTGCTTGTTTTCTGTTTTACAAATTACTTTCTGAAGGACGGTAGAGGGGGAATCCGGGAAACATTCCTTTTGAGCCTCAAAACGATGGTGGCCGAGGCACAGTTGCACTTGCACAGACGGAAAATTAGATGCCAAATTTGATCCGTATTTGAAGGCCATCGACCTGTGAAAGTCAACCTTGTAAAAACAAACATTCCTTTACAATTTACATCTATCAAATGATAAACTGAATCTCATTTTCTTGTGCGATAACTGGGTTGCAATTTGCAGGGGGCAAGCTCGTGGAAGAAAGCAGGAAAAGAATCACCATTTCCTTCAATAGTTAGCCCATTTCTTGAAAGAGTTTCAACAAGAAACACTAGAGTTAAATTGTAATAAAGCCACATCACTACATCATGTAAAGAAATTCCAACAAAGCTCCAAAATGCAAATGGTTCCTTTGAGCGATTGAATCTTACTATCCCTACAAATTCATTCTCAAATTTCCTGCCTTTTCAGTTAAATGGGCATGCTCATCGGAACAAATATAGAAAGCATAAGTTTCAAAATCCGTTGCATAAATGGATAATATGTGGTAATTGTTTTACAGAGAATTATTTCAGGAAAATGCATTCATCTTTGCCTCCTTGTGCTTTGAATAAACAGGTCCAACTAATAGAGCATCGGCTACAACTGTCAAAATGCAGTCTATATTATTCTTTATGACAACCAGGAGAATTCTAAAAAGAAAAAAAAAAGTTGAAACTGTGAAGAGGCCTGCACTGCAAATGTAGAGATTTTTCAGCAACAATCCACAGAGCATATGCAAATTCACCTGTACAAACATTGAAACATTAATAGAATGTTGCAGCAAGAAACAATGACAGGGTTAGGCATCACATGCAGATGATAGTGAAACATTGCTATGTTGTTGAATCCCTAAATGATTCCCTAGCTCGCCAAGTTACTATATATTTTTTCATTCACCACTTTTAGATACCCTCTCATTTACGTGAATATAAAATGGCTCAATTTGCATTTCTCGAAAGGCACTGCAATCACAACTAACAGTTTGAAGCAACAAACTTTGGAAAAGGACTCCATAACTAGAATACTTGTAAGAGAACATAATTAATTTGATGATGATAATCAGGCACCTTAAGATCCACAAAACACCTAATATTAAGTTATTCATCACTATTAGTCTTGTAAATATTCAACGTATCCAAGCCCTCAACAACTTGTTTTACTGCTGCTTTCTTATAAGCAAACAGTGTTTCAACAACTATCACATATCTTCTTCAAGGTCTCCAATTATGTAAATTTTTTGTCCCTAACCTTGTATTTTTAGCCATTCAGTGAGACTATCCATACAAAAAATGACCCCAGCAATGCAATACCTAAATACTGCTCACCAAAAATAAGCTCTCAAAGAGCTATACTTATTTGGTTGCACAAAATTAGAGCTTTCATATCCAAGTTGATTAAAACTAGAACAAATTCTATATCCCATTCAACCAATTCCGATCTTAATCAAATTTCTTTCACATCAAATACCCAAATGACATTTATCCACTTAAGAGCAAATGAGCCTCAAAACTTTTCAACTAAATTATCGTAATCAGCTAAACCAAAACAATCGCTAAGCAAAAATTTCGAAATATTTTTTTATTAACACCTACATTTATCCACAAATAATGGCGTAAATTCAATTATAAATCCATTAAAAATAAAATCTAAAGCTAAGGAAACAAATAAACTCAAAAAAATAACAATTAAACAAAAATAATCTAGGGTTTTGATGCGTACTTCCTGTGCCTCTGCACGAACGGAGAATTCTTAGCGTCCTCCTCTGCACGTGATTTCAACAAGAAAACAGTAAATCAAATTATATCAAATGGAAAAAAAAATTACAGTATTAATAGATTTCATGAGGTTACCAGTTAAACCGAGAGTTAATTTAGTGATGACAGCACCGGTGATTGCGAAGCCAACCAGAAATGGCCAGTTTCGGTTCCATTCTCTCCTGAAGAACACGGGCCACGGATCAAATTTTCTCATTATTTTTTCTTTCCTCTTGTGATCTCGTAAAACAAAAGCTTAGTTGTTCGACTGTAAATAATCTGCGAAGAAGTGTTGAAGATGTTTGTTGAGAGCTGACAGGGGCAGTAAATCTGACCTGTAATAGGCGGTCTCAAACTATCGGGTCGGATCGAGCCTGTATATTTCCGACGGGTTAGGGTAATTTAATCTGCAGGCCCAGCCCATCTGTGGATATATCTAGCTTATAATATCACGATACTTAATACAATCTATAATTTTATTTTCTTAAGCGTGTGTTTGAAAATCACAGTGTAATTATTAGGATATGTAATTATTAGGATAATAATTACACACCATAGTAATTATACAGTATTTTAAAATACATGACGTTTTTTGATATCGTATCGTAATTATATCTGAATTATCAATGTCATGTTTGGTAGAACAGTTGGTAATTACACAAAAAAATAAAATTATTAATAACAAATATTTAAAATTAATATTATTTATTAGCAAATATTTAAAATAGGTATTATTAAC
>WYDK02000008.1:3600852-3625346 GCA_009867345.2 Toxicodendron radicans
TACCGGGTTTGAATTAATCCATTGGAATTGCAGATTTAGTCATAATATTAGTTGATTATGCATTGATTAGTTATGGTTATGGAGATTGACTTCATTGTATATATCTATATATATTTCAAATGAAAACAGCAATTACTTTTTATAAGCTTTTGTGAAAAGATCAATATTAGAGTTTTACAATCAAAATTTACATTGATTTTGCTTAAGAAGAATGCAACAATTCCAAATCACTTCCCTTTCCATATTAGAGTTTTGATTTGGTGTTTGTGATCCCATCTCCAGTCTCATCAAACTCCACTTTATCCAACACCTTTCTTAAAATCACCATTCGATTCTGAGAGTATACCTGTCCATCCCACTGCCTCTTAGCCAACTCCTCCCCCAATTCAACTGCAGCTCTGGCAGTCTCCTCACCGCTATCATACGCCGCGTCTATAATACCCCTCTCCACCGCCTCTTTAGCTGTCAACTTAGCCGCTCTCAACAACATCTGGCGTCGAGCCATCGGCTCACAAACCTTACTCTCAAGCAAAGCAATATAAATAGCTGGAATTGTTATTCCTATTTCGAGCTCACTCATGTACAAAAACCCCCGATCCTTTCTCATCAAAACGTAATCGTGGCTTAAAGCCAAAAACACACCGGCGGCTGACACGTGGCCCGATATGGCGGCTATGGTCGGCATGGGAAGGGTAATTAAATCGTGTATAAGAGATTGTAACTTCTGCGACATAAGGAGGAGATTTGATTGGATTGATTGGGCCCAGGCGAGATCAAAACCGTTGGAGAAGAACTTGCCTTGGGCGGTGGTGATTAAAGCTGACGAAGAAGTGGCCGGCTCCGCTTTGACTCGCCGCAAAGCCGATTGAATTGATTCGATCAACGTGGGGTTTAGGCGGTGCTCTCCCGGGCCGGTAAGACTTAGAATGTAGAGGCTACCTCGCTTCTCTAACGTACACATTTTAAAAAAAAAAATCTCTATCGATCTGACGATCTCTAAAAAAATTTCTCTCTATTGATCTCTCTCGAAAAGATAAGCTTGATTTATAGTCCAAAATAGAGTTCAGAGTTGCCGGCGTCAAACTTGACAACAAATTAAAAATATTTCGATTAAAAAAAAAATCACTGTATTTATAAATTAATAGCAGTGGATCCACTTGACTGCTTTAATTAAATAATATTATAAATTATTTTATTAATTTATACTATAGTAATTAATTAAATTATTCTTTCATTATTTATTTTACTAAAACTTAACTATATGTATAAATTTTTTGTTATCGCTATAGTTATAAGCGTATTTGTGTTATTCAATTATAAATAAGGTTTGGACGTATCTTGATTAACCCATATTAATCATTTATCATCCACTTTTAAGATAATTTTGGATTATTTCTATAAGAAAAATGGAAAGTCTCCACGAACCATTGTGCATCCATCTAAAGCAAACGTCAGTATAATTTGGAGTGCTAAATAAAGTATCCGTAAAATTGACAATTAATAAACTATTAAGATTTATTTATGGTGGATGAGATTGGAATTTCTAGGTACCTTCTTCAAATCTGTCAATGTCTTATAATGTTAAAAATTGATCCTGAAAACTTTGATAATAATTTTTGACAATTTCATCGAAAGTTGAATTGATTTAGGTACTAGAGTTTGGATCCGGTGCTTGTGACCCCATCTACGATCTCATCCGTCATCAATTTATCCAAAACCTCTCTTAAAATCACCACCCGATTCTGAGCGTACACGTGTCCATCCCACTTCCTCCTAACCAGCTCCTCCCCCAAGTCAACCGCAGCCCTGACCGTCTCCTCTGCGCTGTCGTACGCCGAGTCGATAATTCCTTTCTCCACCGCCTCCGTAGCCGTCAACTTAGCCGCTCTCAACATCATTTCGCGCCGAGCAATCGGCTTACCGACCTTACTCTTAATAATTGCCATAAACCAAGCCGGAATCGTTAGCCCAATATCGAGTTCACTCATGTACACAAATCCTCGATCGTTTCTCATCAAAACGTAGTCGTGACTCAACGCCAAAATCAAGCCGGCGGCTGACGCGTGTCCCGAGATGGCGGCTATCGTCGGCATTGGAAGCGAAATCAAATCGGAGATGAGAGAACGGAGCTTCAAAGACATGAGCTGGAAATTCGATTGGATTGATTGGGCCCACGCGAGATCGTAACCGTTGGAGAAGAACTTGCCTTGGGCGGTGGTGATGAGAGCCGATGATGAGGTGGTGGGGTCCAGTTTGAGTCGACGCACAGCGGAATGAATCGAATCGATCATTGCGGGGCTGAGCCGGTGCTCGCCTGGGCCGGCAAGAGTTAGAATGTAGACACTTCCTCGCTTCTCTAGCGTACACATTTTCTCTTTCTCTCGTTAAAAGAGAGAGTTGATTAATTTATCGGACCAGAACACACTTTGATCAAATACGAACAAAATGTTTCAAAGAGAAGACGGGCTGATCGTGATGTGATTGTCGTTACCTGAGCAGGCTGAGCTTAAGAAACCATTCGGCTTGTATTGGGAGTTCGGACACCTGGGACGGACGGTCTGGTCGGATCATGTCGGGTCAAACTGAGAGGATCAGTATTGTTTTTGGTACGACTTATGATATGAAAAGATAAATTACAAATCATCCCAGAAATTTACTCAAATGATAAATGAACCCATTACAAGGACAGATTTAATATTATAGGAAACAAGAGGGGTTTTTAATGATAAATTTACTTTATAATATAATAATGAGAGAAAATTTCTTTGATACTTGCAGTATCACACTTTACAATTTCCCCAGTGGAAGGGACAAGATTTAGCGGTTGC
The DNA here is from genome assembly GCA_009867345.2 of Toxicodendron radicans. Taxonomy (NCBI): domain Eukaryota; kingdom Viridiplantae; phylum Streptophyta; class Magnoliopsida; order Sapindales; family Anacardiaceae; genus Toxicodendron; species Toxicodendron radicans. The sequence goes on from WYDK02000008.1 coordinate 3,603,681, forward strand.
CAGCTAATTATACCCTCATAAAACTCCGCATATATTACCGTAATTCAAGAACAATCTGAATCAGCAAAGAAAACTTCCCAATTCCACATCACAATCTTCTCTCTCCCTCTTTTCACTTTCATAATTTGATTTCATTACATTCCTTCTCCAAATGTAGATTACACAGTTCTATAACCTCAACACTCACTCACTCAAACTTAATAATAATAACAACAATAATTATAATCTCACTTGCAGTTGCACAGAAATTTGGTGCGCTCACTGCACTTACTCATGTCCTCTAATTACAGTCCGGGGCGGAGCCCGGGGAGCAACAGGCTACAGCAGCTCGGATTCGGTGGTGGCTTTGGTGGAGTCTCCAGATTGAGATCTTCGTCAATGAAGAAGCCGCCCGAGCCTCTGCGCCGAGCCGTCGCTGATTGTTTGTCCTCCTCAGCTACAGCCGCCGCGCCTACCTTGCTCCACCCTGGCAGTCCTTCTGGTGTCGTTTTTGAGGCGTCCAGGACTCTTCGGGTGAGTGTTTTGGTCAATTTTGTTTGGATCTCGTGGTTTGGATTTGAATTTGAAGAAAAGGAGCGATTTTTTTTTTTTTTAATTCAAATTCTAAATAACTGAGCTGAATGAACTAAAGTGATGGCGCGGTTTTGGCTTAATTTGGCTTCGTTAATCAATTTATTAAAAAATTAACATGAAAATGAGGTTTAGGAATTGACATTCTGTGTTCTATGTTTGTTGAATAAAATTATTTTGTATGTGCTGAATGTTTATTTTCTTTCTCAAGTTGTAACTATTAATATCATGGTTGGTGTCTAAGTTGATGCATTAGTGTATAAATGTACGCTTGCGGTTTATTAAAATATTGGAAACAAGGAGAAAAGATAAAGGAATATTTCAGCAATGCTAAAGTTGAATATTCAAAAAGGAAAAAAAAAAAAAATCTGTCCCCTTTGTGTTGTTACTAATGGCCTAGTAATTCCTTGAGTTATCTTTCTATTTCTGAATTTGCGTTTATATGCTTAGAACACAGTTGATGGGAAAGAAAATCTCATGTTTGAACCTTAAACGACAGGACTATTTGGCAACCCCTGGAACAACTGACATGGCTTACTGTGTGATTATAGAGCATACAATTGCGGAGAGGGAGCGGAGGTAACTGTACATACGATTATTATTGATGGTGTTAATGTTGTGATTATCGTGGTGTTTGTATTGTTTTCTTATATTTTTAACACTTCTCAATTTGTTTGTGTTGCTATAGGGCACTAGGATTTTTAGTTTAATACTTTATCATTTCTTGTAATTTTTGATGGAAAATGATATTAATAAAAATCAGTGTAGCCTTTGATGGACTGGCCCCTTCCATTTTGAAAAAAATGGTCTAGCTGGTAAAAAGCTTGTGATGGAGAAAAACAAGAGTAAAAGATATTATTATTATGTTTGAGTTTGTGATACATAGTTTGCAATGAATTGTCTATTGGTTATTTCTGTAAGTATATTTTGAACAGTTATATTTGTGGTAACTCTTTTCCTAATAATATCGCTTCAATTTGCAACAGCCCAGCAGTAGTTGCAAGGTGTGTGGCACTTTTGAAACGATACCTTCTAAGGTACGTTATTCCGAGCATAAACATGTTTTCTTTATTAGCTTTTGTTGATTGTGATTGTCCGAGTATCAAATGGTAACCTCATTTGATTTGTGAACTACAGTTGACATTCTAGCATTGTATATAACAGCCTCCCAACTTTGCTACTTTGTTTGAACCTGCTATTGACATCTTCCAGTCCATGATCTTCTGGATCAATATCAAAATAGCTTCTGTAGAATAGTAGGATTTTCTTGTAGGACACAGTTAGATTTTTGCTTCTGTTGAGTTATTTCCAGGTCAATATTCTTTGGATTTATTTGGATTTTGGTCTAAAATAGGGCTAGTAGATCATAATTTGTTACTGCTCCAAAACTTGGGAGTATTTTTGCATACAACTTTCTTTGTGATTAGGAAAAACAAAGACCATGTAATTTTGGTTGGTAATAGTGCCTGCTTTTCAAGTTGTGTTTTGGTTTCCATTTGTTTTCCCACCATCAAATCCTTAATTTAGATTTCAGTCAGATGACAGCCTATTGAACCTAGCTTCTCAAGGTTTTGGCATATGGGGAGAAAACATTGGTTTAATTCATGAATTGTCTCCTTATTGGTTATTCATTTAGCCATTTTGACCTGTGTTATAGAAGAATATTTTATCATAGAGAAATTCTAGGTTTGTGAGTCCTCATTGGTTCGATACAATAAAAAATTCTAGGTTTATGAGGCCTCTAGAATTTATCATAGCCTGATGGTATTTTCCATCTAAAATTTCTGTCAATAAAGTAGCCATCTTTATAAGTTTATTTCTCTTAATTTCTGGAGTTGCATCATTCTACTGCTGCAGATATAAGCCTGGTGAGGAGACTTTGTTACAGATAGATCGCTTTTGTTTGAACACAATTGCCGAGTGTGATATTAGTCCGAATCGAAGAGTGTCTCCATGGTCACGATCTTTAACTCAACAATCTGGTGCATCAACAGTATCTGCAAATGCTTCTCCTTCGTTGCCTGTTTCTAGTTTTGCTTCTGGAGCACTGGTAAAATCTTTGAATTATGTCCGTTCCCTAGTGGTTCAACATATTCCAAAGAGGTCATTCCAACCAGCTGCTTTTGCTGGAGCTCCCCCTGCATCAAGACAGTCTCTTCCAACATTGTCGTCACTGTTGAGTAGATCCTTCAATTCCCAAATAAGCCCTGCAAATGTTGTAGAATCTTCAGAGAACAAAGATTTGACAAATTTATCTGTTTCAAATCTATCCAATATTGAAGAAGTTGATGGAATGGAAGATCTTATTTATATTGCAAGTGATGTTCTGAAATGGCGCTGGCTAGAAGAACATCAGTCATCATCTATGTCAACTGAAAGGTAGTTGATTTTTTCATGTATCTTGAGTTTAGGTGTTTATTTCTTTTTTGTTTTTGCTATAGATTTTTTCTTCAAATATTAACTTTGTTGCTTGACATATATATATTTTTTAATTTTTATTCAATGTAGTGATCGTGCCTTAACTCTTCAAGAAATGAGTACACATAATTTCGTAGAAATAGGTGCTGCTGCTCTCCTTGTAGGAGACATGGAAGCTAAAATGAAGGGCCAACCTTGGAAATATTTTGGTACCAGAGACATGCCTTATCTTGACCAACTGCTTCAACCTTCTTCAGTAACAACTGTAACAAATTCAGCTTCTGCTCGGTCTCACTTGAGAGCAATAACGGCATCTAAGCGGACTAAAGCCGGACCTCGCCAAATTTGGCATGTGCTTCTCTCCCAAATCATTGGTTTGATATATTTTTGGAACTGAAGCTGCTTGGTGGAGTCTTGTTTCAAATGATTTTCAGATGAAGCAAAATTTACGAAAACTTAATTTTGCATAGTTGAAAACCAACTTCGTCTACAATAAGCTGAATGGATTACTGAGCATTGTACTTCCTGTTTTGCAGGGAGGATTCTCCTGTGAACACATTCCGTCCACGTGCTCGTCGGCTTTTTCAATATCGTCACTACAGGTACTCAACAAGATATCCTATTCTTGCCCCAAAATTCTTTATATGTTTTGTATGGTCTACCAGGTATTCATATGTTGTGCTTAAATTTTGACTTTTTAGGCGCCAGAATCGGTTTTGCTTTATGTTTCAGTGACATGACTACTGGGTTGATATTACAGACAATATTTTTTATTTCTTTTTCATGTCTTCAAGGACCTTTCGTTTTTCCTTTATTAGTATTTCTTGTGTTCCATAGATGTATAAATCTTTTGAACTTGTGGCTGAACTATGATCTTGTTTTTTGTGAAATAATGGTCTTTATATTTTTTATGTTCAATCTGAAGGTTGACAACATCTCTGTATTATATCATTCCCCTCCTGCCTTACGAAGTTAAATCTGTTTTTAGTTTTTGCATCAACTCTAAGACCTAAGTTCCACTTTTCATGTGGGTGGAAGAGTATTAAATATGAACTGTCACTTACATTCACATAGTCTCTGATGAGTTAGTGTAGTTCTAATGGCTAGTCACGAGTTAATTTCTAATTAGTTGCTCCTGTTTTATGAACGGAAGTTTAATTCATTAATTTGCATATTATCTTATTTGATCAAATGATTTTATGTGAATCAGTGAACAACAACCTTTGCGATTGAATCCTGCGGAGGTGTGTGAAGTTATTACTGCAGTTTGCTCTGAGACATCTTCACCAAATGCTAATTCCATGACAGTATCATCTAGATTAAGCAATAGCAGAGGAAAGCCGTTGATAGATGTGGCTGTTAGCGTGCTTATTAAACTTGTTATTGACATGTATGTTTCATTGCATTTTTTGCTGGTATTATATTGGTCCATTGTTTTGTATTGTATGCTTCATGTCTTCTCTCTTTCTTGCTTCACAAACACAAATAAAAATATGCAGACACTCATGATTGTATCTGGGTTGAGTTGATATACTGATTTCATGTACATCCGGTGATATATGTACAAATGTTATTTTGAATATCATCCATATGCTGAACTGAGATTCATCTGACTTGAAATGGCTGGTTTTTTGTGAAAGAGTTCGGTTGGAATATCTGAGACATTCTATATGTTGCATGGTCTTTTATGATGTTCTGCTGGAGCAAGAGTGTATTGGATACTTGAGACTTTCGATAACACTCTTTTTTACCTAGAGTGTCCCAATTGAATATTAAACTACTTCAATGTGCAGTGGATATTACTGATTTATCTTAAAATGGGTTATCTTCCACTTTTCATCCTTAAAATCAGTGATATTCTGGAGATAAGGATTATTGGATAATGCTAATGTGCTGTATTTCCGTAAATAACTAAAGTCGATTTTCAAGGCAATGAACATTTTTTTTTTGGGTTCAATGGGGTTGTGGACCTAGAAAGCTACAGAATAAAATTCTTTTTCTAACTTGTATGATCACTTCATATAATTTTGTTGTGCTAAGAACTTATGGATTTATGAAAAGTTTCGTATGTATGTTGGTTGCTGATTCTCCTTGCCAAGGAAGAGAAAAGAGGGTTTCACATGTCTGAGGTTGAATGAACCTGAATTTTAACTATCTACCAGTTTTATCTATCACATCATGTGATTCAATATCTTATTACTTGCATATGATTTTTTGTATGTATAAGATCAGTAAATTTGCTGTTGTATAGGTATGTTTTGGATTCTGGGACTGCGGCTCCTCTCACTCTGTCAATGCTTCAGGTGCTTTATCAATTAGATATTGATTTTTCATGATGAGAACCTGGTGAAAGCTTCTTATTCTTAGGGATTATTTTTCAGGAAATGCTTAATTCTCCCAGAACAGCGTGTAGAGTTCGTGCTTTTGATTTAGTTCTGAACCTTGGGGTCCATGCTCACTTGTTGGAGCCAATGATAACTGATGATACTTCTACAATTGAAGACGAGTATTCTGAAGAATCTTTTTTTGAGAATGAAGACCAGCTTATGACACAAGGGAAGAGAAAAACCGATTCTATTAAGAAGTTTGGCACTTCCTCAGCTATTGATAATTTTGAGTCTTGGATTTTAAACATTTTATATGAGATTCTCCTCCTTCTTGTTCAGGTACAACTTATCTATCAACATTTGCCTTTCAGTTACCATTCATTATTCACGTAAATTTCAATGGTAATGTTAGGATCCCATATTGGAAGGGAAAGGGGTGGGCATGTGGGTTATAAGGGCTTGGACACCCTCTTTAACAAGCCAGTTTTCCAAGGTGAGTTTTACCAAAGCCTATGAAAGACCCACTGCCCAACCCAATTGTTTGAGTTATTGGATGAGTTCCTATCAAATAGTATTAAAGTCAAACCCCGCCTAAGCCCACGTTCCGGAAGGGACGACCTGGGAAAGGGTTTCCTGGGAAGAGGAGACCTGGGAGAGTAGGCCAAAAGTGACCCAGAGTAGGCTTCACACCCAGAGTGAAGCCGTCCAGAGTGGGCCAATGTGGACTATAGGTCTCAAAGCGTGGGAGAATGTTAGGATACCACATTGGAAGGGAAAGGGGTGAGCATGTGGGTTACAAGGGCTTAGGCACCCTCCTTTGGTAAACCGGTTTTCCAAGGTGAGTTCTATCTAAGCTCATGAAAGATCCACTGTCCAACCCAATTGTTTGAGTTATTGGATGAGTTCCTATCATGTTGATATAATTTTCTTTTCCTTATTTTTGTTCTTAAACCATGGGGAATCTCTTAAACTATTGAAGAAACTAATAACATATAAGTATACAATGTCTTTACATCATTTTCTATCTAGTTATGCAACATGGTATGACTTTTCTAGTTGACATTGGAACTACGTTTATTATGAAACAGCTTGGTACCTATTGCTTTAGTTGTGAGAAGCTTCAGAAATAGTTATTATTATGCTTTAGAGGTTTTAAAGGAGCAGCAAATTGCCAATGGCTTCATGGCACAGTTGCACGAATGGCTTACAAGAAGAGGGTTTGAGGGGTGGTGTTTAGAGTTGCTTTCTACTGATGGAAGCACTGATCACATGATTATTTGATCCTTTAAGATTTTGAAACTGGCTTTGGACAATGTGCCTTTCTGCTTCTGGGTACTTAAGGAATTTCAATTTGTAACTATTGAACATAGTTGTAACAGAGAAATGGTGATTTTGGTAAATTAAATAATTGGAAATAGCAACTTGCAAATGGACGTTTGTTTACAGTGAACTATTTGCAAAACTATCTAGGAGTTGAAATCAGAACTCATAAGGGGCAATAAGATGTAGAATTCTGTTTCAGCACCAGGAACGGGAACTTAAACTAGAAACCTATATATGAGTTGGTGGCATATATATATGATTGTAGGATCTGGAAAACATAGATATATAATCAATTAATTTATACTGCAAGAACTTCCCTCTATGGCTTTGCCTTCATTAAACCCCTTGTTGGCGTTGCACTGTATTTGTTGCTCTCAATAATCTCATGTCTTCAATGTTTTCTGCAGATTGAAGAGAAGGAAGAATCTGTCTGGGCATCTGCTCTAAGCTGTTTGCTTTATTTTGTCTGTGACAGAGGCAAAATTTGGAGAAATCGATTAAACGGTCTTGACATAAGGGTGAGTTGATTTTCCTTCTTGGACTCGCTTTTTGATTAAGTTATCATGGAATGCAACTTCTACTATAGAGTTCTATGCGGTGATTTTTTTAAATTGATGAGATTTGGTCTAGTTGTTGATGTTTAATTCTTGATGACAATTATATTTATTTGTTAGGGGATTTATGTTTTCCACTATGTCTATCCTCAGGTTATTAAGGCACTTCTAGAGACATGCAGGCAGAATTCTTGGGCAGAAGTAGTTCATTGCAAACTTATTTGTTTATTAACAAACATGCTGTACAAAGTTCCTGATGGACCTCCTAAGGGTGGCACAAGTACTCCAAGTTTTCTTGTAGACCAGCTTGAGCTGATTGGTGGAATTGAGTTTATTTTCTTGGAGGTATGCAAATTATATTATAGTATCAGAATTAAAGATTAAGAGAATCTTAATAGCTTGAATAAATGCATATAAAGAAATAAGGGTTCAATACGGTAACCTTGTAAGGAAATGGCTTGACCAGATTGGTGAAATTAAGTATATTTTCTTGGTGGTATGCAAATTATTTGTTATAGTATCAGATTGAAGAGTAAGAAAATCTTGATAGCTTGAATAAATGCATACAAAGAAATAAGGGTTTAATACATTAACCTTGTTACAAAATGAAGAAGTAGTATCTATATCTATATAGATATATGTATATAAATATAAATGATGCCAAAGCAAAAGCAAAAGCAATAGGACTTGGGAATTTGTTGGAGTTATAGAACTTTGAAGACTAAATTCCTTCATTCTGTTGGAAAATTTCAGCAAACCTTCCCTCGACTTCAGTCTCTGTTGGGAAATTATGGTTAATTTGATAGATTGTTTTGAATGTTTGGTGCAGTTGTTTTATGGTGCATTCTAAACTATAGAACATCTCTCTAGTTTGTATATATATCTTAAGTACATTAAAAACATGTTACTCCTAATTGAATTTTATCATGACACATCCATTTTCAAAGTTGTAATGTTTGCTATATTTTTATTACCAAGATTCATCTCTAAGTTCAATAAAAGCCTAGCTGTATTAACAATATCTTTTCTTCTTGCTCCTTGTCATTGCAGTATGCGCTGGCTAACTCAAGGGAAGAAAGGCGGAATCTATATGTGGTGCTTTTTGACTATGTGTTGTATCAAATAAATAACACGTGTATAGCTGCTGGAGTTTCTGAATATACTGATGATGAGATTCAACCTGTTGCTTCCCTGCTTGGTCTTGCAGATGCGCCTGAAGCTTTTTATATCTCTGTTAAACTTGGGGTAGAAGGCATTGGGGGCATTTTGAGAAGATCTATTGCGGTTGGATTGTCTAGATATCCTAACAGTGAAAGACTTAATATGGTAATGTCTTGGAATTGTGTTTGGGAATGTGAGAACATGTGCATCTGTGTGGTGTTTTTAGTATTGACTAGGGAGGAAATTTATCGGGTTACTATTTAAGAATTTCGAGGACACTACAGATAAATGTGTGCATGTGTTTTTTACACAACAAACACATATAACCCATTAAGGACATCTACTTTTTTCAGTTTCTGTTTTGATTTTTATTTGTCATACATGATATTTTTTAATGTACTTCAATTTATTAAATTCATTTTTGGCTTTAGCATTTAGTTGCCAATTGGGGTTTATACACACACACACACACGTGTGTGTGTATATACATTAATTTTAAGTCAGTACTGCTGTCTACTGATTTTTTTTTTTAATCTTTGCAGCTCTTGGAGAATGTGGCAGAGAAATTTGATATAATAATTAGTTCATTTACTCATTTAGATAAAGAGTTTTCCCATCTGAAACAGATAACAAAAACTTACAAGTTTATGGAAAGCTTTGAGGATGTGAAAAATGGTGTTTTCATGAAAGCAAAACTCTCATGGGCCACTTTACATTCTCTTCTTCATTCAGAAAGAATTGCTTATCGTCAAAATGGGCATATATGGTTAGGTGATTTGCTTATTGAAGAAATTAGTGAGGAACGGGGGGCAAGTGTATGGTCAAATATTAAAAACTTGCAACGTAAAATTGCCCATGCTGGTTGTCATGATTCCTCTGTTGCTTCAGATGTGCCTTTGTCCATTTGGCTTATATGTGGGCTCCTAAAGTCAAAAAACAATCTAATCAGATGGGGCTTCCTAAATATTCTAGAAAGACTTCTTATGCGATGTAAGTTTTTGTTGGATGAGAAGGAGCAACATCCAATGAGTGATGTTGCTAATGAACACGAAGATAGCCGACTTGAAAAAGCAAATGCTGTGATTGATATCATGAGTAGTGCTTTGTCTTTGGTTGCTCAAATTAATGAAACAGACCGCATCAACATCTTGAAGGTATGTTCTTGGAGAACTGATTAACCATTTGAGGGACATCAATTATTTTTTCCAGATCATGATACAACCATATATTATAATTTCATGGGTAGAATAGACTATTTGGAGGACACTCTAAATAGTGTAGTCATGTTATACATTTACTCCCCAAAAGGGTTTGTAGAAAGTTTTACAGACTGAATGGTACCACATGTCCCCACATTTTTTTACGATCAAAGAATTATTGAGGAAACAAAGTTAAGATCTTGGTCTATTTCATCTGAGTAAAATTGGTGGGTTCACTTTAATTTGCTGCTGTGTATTACCCATCCTTTTGCGTTAAACTTATGATCTGTTGGATAAGTACCAACCTTAATAGTATCTTTTTGCTGTTTCTAAACAGATGTGTGACATTCTGTTCTCTCAATTGTGCCTCAAAGTTTTCCCTGCAGCTGCAAAGTCATTCGGAGATGGAATGCATCAGAGTAAAGTTCTTGGCTCTGTAGATGAGAATAAAAAAAATGATGCTGCTGAGCGTGGCTCTCAAAAAGAGAGTGGTCGCTGGGATGAATTCCTTGAGGAAACTGAGAGCAGATCCAGTTATAATATGAACCATCCAATTTTTGAAACAGCATCAATGGCGGCACAGCTGCTTCAGGGACAGGCGGTTGTTCCTATGCAATTAGTTGCACGTGTACCTGCTGCTTTGTTTTATTGGCCATTGATTCAACTCGCTGGTGCAGCAACAGATAATATTGCATTGGGTGTCGCTGTTGGAAGCAAAGGAAGAGGGAACCTTCCTGGTGCCACATCGGATATTCGGGCCACCCTTCTACTGCTTCTAATTGGTAAATGCACTGTGGATCCTGCTGCTTTTCAAGAAGTTGGTGGAGAAGAATTTTTTAGGTGAGCTTATTGTTGTTTGCTTCATAATAATGAATTTCCTTCTGATTATATGCAAACATGTCAGACATCTGTACACTTTCTGCTTTGGCAGGGAACTTTTAGATGATACTGATTCGAGGGTGGCATATTATTCTTCAGCTTTTCTATTGAAGGCAAGAATGCTTTCCAATTTTCCCTCACCAATTATCTATTTTTAACATGGTTCCAATTTCAATCACTTGCTAACCTCATTCAAGCGTTGAATGTTGCAGAGAATGATGACAGAGAAACCTGAGAAGTACCAGCACATGCTACAGAATCTTGTCTTTAAGGCTCAGCAGGTACGCCCTTATTTCCTGGGTTGTGCAAGTTTACAAAATTGTAATGATAGAACACTGAGAAATGAAAGCATTCTCTAACATCATACAGAGATGAGTGCATGTCTGTGTGTATATTTTATCGTACTTGTATTAATCCTGCATGTGCAATATGAGCTTGAATTAAGTGAAGTGATCCATCATTTTACAGAGAGAAATTCATGGTTTAGGGAGATTTCAGGTGGTTGTGGTTCACTTTCTTTGAGCTCACATGTTAAGAAATAGTCAATAATGGTCAGCATCTTTATTAGTGTTATTCTAATTAGGTGTATTATGAACATCTATATTGCCATATGGTTGGCTACTATTACGCCGGTAAGATTTCTAAGAGACTACTGTACGAAGTGTACAGGAACATCAGTTTGAATTTTTTTATCTAATGAAGTCCCCAATTTTATCCATCACAGATGAGACGACAGAATTACATGTCACTAACATTTGATTACTTTGTGCTTTTTAACAGAGCAATAACGAAAAACTGTTAGAGAATCCGTATCTTCAGATGCGTGGCATACTTCACCTGTCAAATGATATCTGAACTGGGTTGCAATCTGATGACTCAACTCTGTAATTACTTTGTTCTTGATGTGGAGACACTGCAATGGGTAATTCGAAGTCCATACTCCTTCAACTGTTGCAAGCTATCCCATGGCAGGCAACATTTCACCAAATTTTGATAAACCGTGGTCGAATTCTCTTAAGTTTGCAAGCATGCTTAATTAGACAGTGTGGAATCTGATTCTTGGAGGGAAAAATACTGAATTGAAGTCCAAAAAGTGTGTGGTTCAGATCCCCATCTCCAAAGAAGCCAAGGTTGTAAGATGAGGTGTGTATATGGGTGATGCTAGCAAAAATCCTCTGTGCGCCATAGGTGCAGCAAATCAGCTGTCAGTGCCTCTCAATAGTTCCACCAGGATAATGGAAGTGATCAGATAGATGTTTGCTTTCCTCATTCCCATTACAATGAAGTAGATCATTGCGTTACTCTTTTATTTGTTAAAAGATATCAAGTTTGGCTTTTCATCTGAAGGTTTCAAGCTGAAGGCTTGTTTTTTGAAGGTTAGCCAGTGTAGGAGACATCTAACTTTTTGGAGTAATTGGTTAGCTTCCATTGCCATGCTACTATACATTGCAGATCAAGGCAATTCATGTATCTTGAGGTAATTCTTTCTTTATTCTTCTTGGGCTAGACATCAATCTATCTGTGCTTGTGAGCATCGTTTCGTTATGTTTTTTCTTTTTAGTGCCAAGTCCCTACCTTTCTTAGTTTGTCGGTGAATATTCAAAGATGTATGTGTTCAATGTTTGTAAAACACTTTGAATGTTCAAATATTGTCCTTGCCAAGGGCTAAATTTATGCTCTAAAATCCTTCTTACACCTTACAGCCATAAATAAGTTTCTTTTTCCTATTAAAATTTAAGAAATACAATTGTTTTTTCACCATTTTGTTATAACTATAAGGACCTGCTAGTGAAAAAACAATTCATGCTGTGATTTCGTTTTACTAAATTTTTATTTTATTTTTTGTCCTTCATGTGGATGCAGTTATCAGGTTTGCATTACATTGACAGAAGAAATTTTGGACGACCACGGGAAAACCTTAACTTGTACAGAATCAGATTTTGTCTTAACCTTCTATTAGTTCTGTAATTTTTGAGGATACTGGCTTATTTTTTCATGGCCATCCTTCAATAATAAAAAAAAAAAAAAAACCTCGAGTGTTTGGTGTATTCAAAGGCTGTTCAGTTTCTTGTTTGTGATGAAAACAGACTGATGATTACGTATGTTTAGCGGATTGGACTTCATCGTTAGGGCAAAGCAAGCGGGGGTGTCTGATATTAGTGGCATCCTCAAAGTGTGCCTGGTATGTGTTTTTTTTGGTCTTTATGTTCATTATTTGTTTCACTTTGTAAATGCGTACCGTAGTTTTACCTGTCTTCTCTTCAGTTGTAAATTGCTGACGAAATATCTTCTTTATATACAGCCGGTTTCAATGAATGGAGAATACATTGTTTTTTTTTCTTTTCTTTTAAATTTTTGTATCTAGTAGGAGAAGGTTTATTTGGCATTTATCAGGATCAGCATATATAACGCTTGCTGATACAGATGGATCTCAAGTTTTCTGACATAAAGTTAAGGCCAGGTAGCATACACGATGTTTATGTATATAATTCTTGATCTTTATGGGTGGGTGCTTTTACGCCTAATTTCAATTTGTTCGATTTAATAAATAAATTACGCACTCAGGATTAATTCGTGGCCATACTGGATTCCACAATGTCATGTACATCAATTTGAAACTTAAACAAGTACTGGTAGTATGACGTATATATTCTTTTTGCAACTTAACTATAGGAGACGAATATCTTATTCAAGAATAGTTCATGTCTCCCGTAGTCCCTTTTAAGATTTAACTGTAAAATGCCCTCATTAGTTTTAATAAAGGAATCAACTCCCTCAAAACATGCACTTACATATTATTCTACCTTCAAACCTTACAGCTACGACGGACTTTTTTTTTTTTCCCCTACCCTCAGAGATACGACTGTAGCAACTCTAAAGATACTATACTTTTCAGATCATAAACATATATAAGGTAGAATCCAGATTGTTAAAAAAATGCCAGAAATAAAGAATTCATCAATAGCTCGGCCAAAATTGTACATGCAAAAACTATCTAAAGGGGAAAATCAGCAGCCCAAACTATGTCGATTACATGTCCAATCTGAAAAAAAATATGCTGCTAAGATTATAGCAAATAACCAGGAGGCTACCTCCTCTGTATTCGCCGTGGCTAAACACATAGCACCATATACATAGATCAAACTAATTACGCTGACAAATTTGCAAGACAAGTGACATCATTTTCTTCCCATAGCTTCTAAGCGGTATTTGTCCAACTCAGCATCAAGATCTTCTTTAGATAGCATCTTACCATGTTTATTCCCTTGCCCACCATGGCTAGAAGCAGCAGCTCCTCGACCTCCGCCATTACCAATACCATATGCACCATAAACCCTTTCCTTCGCACCAACACTGTTTGGCCATTGTCTATAAAACGATTATGAAACTGGAAGTATGGTTATAAAAGTGAGTGATACCAGATAAAGGACAAAAGCTTGAAGACCAAGCAAAACAAACGTTCCCTAGATAAGGTGTATAAAACACAATATGAATAACACTTTTCTCTTTCAAAAAAATCAATTCTAATTCTCATCCAATCCGACCCCAGCTTTACCAAGGAACGTGATAAAGCTCTTTCTAACATTCATATTCTTTTCCTCTTCCATCATATGCTATTGGAAACTCTGCACTATGTAATCCTAAACACCTTATGGATCAAAATTGCAACACTGGTTGGCTACACATGCATCAATGTAGGCATGCCAACATAGGTATATCATGCAAATTTACTTGCGTAATATTAATTAACCTTTTGCTATTCTAATGACACAGACAAAGCAGCTATGAAAAATTTAAATGAAAAAGAAAAAACAAATCATAGCATATACTACACACTCAAAAATAGTCAAAATAAATATGCTGGTGATTGGAAAATAGTTATCATCCAATCAATAAATGAATCCAGAAGACAACATTAATATTTCATACCTTCTAAAGCCACTATTAGGATTTTCCAAAATGCGAGGCTTAGTTGGAATCACAGGATCAGAAGCAACCATATTAATTCCCACAAGCTCGATTTTGATTGGCTTCCCATCAAGGCACATGTTGTTGTACCTTTTGATAGCTGCTAGAGCATCTGCCTGGCGACAAAACACAACTTCCGCAGTTCCCTAAAAGAAGCACCGATTCAAGGTGAAGCAAGAGCCAAGAAATTTCAAAGAGAGTAGAACCTAAAACTGAGAATGTACCTTTGATCTTCCACTCTTGTCATAATGGATTGAATACTTTTTCAACTCACCAATTTCAGAGAAGAGTAACTGCAATTAGCAGAACACAAGTTAATCATGTATCCACAGGGGTTTACTCTTGTAAATCACATGACTTCAACTATTGCCATGAAAATTGAAACAAAATAACCAAATTAAAAGGAGTCTTTACATGTAGATGGATAATCAATGAAGATGCAATGCTGCTCTTAAACTCACTTCTTGGGAATGACACATGATGAGGTGATCATATTAAAAGGGCAGCCATGAGAAATTAGGTACAACAAAAAATTTAAAATAGTACCAACAAATTTATTTTCGACAGAGACTTCTCTACAAAAGCATTAAATGCTTTTAAATGTAGAAGGATGATCAATGAATGAGCTTTTAAATGCTTCTACATAAATTATTTCCAATACTGAGTATTTTCAAACAAATGATTTTCTACATATGCCATAGTTGCCATTTCCACTGTAATTTAAACTAACAACACAAGGCAGAAGTGCATCACAGTATAACAATTAAAAACACGCACACGTGAAGAAACAAAAAGTTACATTAAAGAGCATATAAATTAATAATAATATGACAATAAAAATATCATAATATAACCCAATATTTTGATACCCACCAGAATATCATCATTAGTAACACCATAATGTAAGTTTGATATATTAAGTTTCGTCCCTGTTTCTTGGTTAATCACTCCACCTGACATCATTTGCTTCTGCCCCGTCATTGCCTCTGTCATTGCTTGCATTTGCTTCATTGTATTCAGAATAACAAACAAAACAAAAGCACATTTCAATATAGCCTATAAGCATTTAGTACAGACATTAGTTCGTTTTATAAAACCACGTCACTATAACTTTTTTATCAAATATTATTTTGAATGTCATAAAAACACGTCAGAGAAACGAGACTTATATATGGATTACAAAAAAAAAAAAAAAAAGAAAAAGCACTTTTGAGTAGCTTAAAAGTACTCCATCAGAAAACAGTGAAAGTATGTGGAAAAAATGGGGAAAAATAAATATAGACGCGTTTGGTAGTATAGAAATTAGAAAGTCGTGGAACAGAAAACAAACCAAATCTAAACGACCATGTTTGGCTAGCGAAAAAAGAAAACCGGTTTTTTTTATTTTATTTTATCTGTTTTTCAGTTTCGCTTTCCAGAAACAAAACAAACACGGTGACCGAGACGAAAAAACAGCCATAAATTTCACACAGCAGTTAAACCGTCAACTCTTGGTTGAAACAGAAGCCTCACTTGAGGTGCTGGATACGGCGTCGTTCTGGTCAAGTCGCGAGAGTGTGCTCGACGGTCCGGGGTAGTGCTAGGGCTGTTGACAGAAATGGAAACTTTTCCGCGGGAATTACGTTCGTGTCCTCCGGATCTCTTGTTCTTACGGATGATTTCATCCAGAGACAGGTCCAAAGAGCTGGACATTTTCGGTAAAAAAGAGAGAGAGAGAGAAAATGTTTGACAGTAGGAGTTGCTAAGTTGGTACTTGGTAGTAGAGTTTGCAGAGGTTTTGAAGAGAGTGGTTTTTTGCAGTCTGAGGAGGAACGGAAGGTTTTAAGGGGCACTGAAATTTCGTTCTACGCGCCCGGCTCTTGACACGTGGAATAATAGTATGGAACAACTTAATTTTAATTTCAATAATTTAAAAAATCATTTAAATAAACCAAGGAAATGATTGAACGTCGCTTATATTCTTGTCCGCGGAATCAAGCAACAGCCTGTATTTCAAACCTGCATGCAAAACCAATTACGCATGTGCGAGTCGTGTGGGCTCACTTTTAATATCAAGGTTTTTAACAATTTCCTCCCCAAGGTTTAGAAACTAATAAATACACCCAAAAATAATGGGAGGTAAAATTAGTGAAGAATCTGGAAAATTATGAAGTCCAGAAGTGGTAGCGTGAGAGTAATTTCCGAGATAAAGAAGGGTATTATTGTACTTTCATTTTTCAACAGCCAGTAGTGCCGAACTGCCGATCGAGTTCGCTTTCTCGGTCGTCTCCTCTTCTTGTGTAATTTTTCCTTTGGTGTCGTATTCAGAGGGAGTAAACAAATTTTTTATCTAGAGAGAGAAACAAAAATAAAATATAAAAGAAATTAAATGGAGGAGATGGGTGAGGGTAGAGTCAAAGCTATGGCCTCAGCTTCAGCGAATGCGAAGCCTAACAAAGACCTCACAACGAAGACCAGAGAAGAAGGCGAGCTCTCTTCATCAGACGACGACGACGTATTCTTGCTTCCAAATTCCTTAATATTTTCATTTTGCTTCCGCTTCTTAATTTTAATCTTCATTCAACCAATTTCGTTCTGTACACTTTTTTTTATTTTTTGGTTTTTAATTCCTTGTTTGCTGTATACTTGATGGGAAAAGAATATAATATCCGGTTCTTGAAAACTTGAACTCTGTTTGGTCAGCGAAGTATTTTTCCATCCTTAAGTTTCAAAATCTTTGACCTAGAATTGTATTTTTGGAACTAGATTTTTTTTTTCTTATTTATGGAAATATTTTCATTTGTCTTTATCTGGACTTATCTAGCACTAGATCAATGCACTTTGAATGCTAGTTAGCTATTGTTAGCACTTTGATTGATCTTAGTTGAATTCGCATGATATTGTTTCTTGGAAGTCTGAATTTGTGCTGTTAGTTTAATTCGGGTCAGTTGGATTTTAGTTTACTGCTTAAGAATTGTTTTCGTAAAATTGGTGTTATTTACATGTTATTCATAATTGAATATTTCTGAGTAAGCGATTTCTGTCCCATAGGAAAATCCTGCTAGCTCTGTTGCACCATCTATTGATACTGTCGCCCCTCCTGGGGGGACCCTTTTTACATCTCTGACAAACAAACACACTCAAGGTACTCGGAACGGTAAGCCTTACCAGCTATAGTATGTGAGAATCATGATTTTTTTGGATTGGCTTGTCTGATTGTCATATCTTTATTTTTTGGGTCCAATTTATGTAACTTTTTGCGTTAGTATTGGTATTTTTATATGTATATTTGGCTTCCATTTAAACTCTTAGAACCTTAAAATTACTTGTAATCTAGTCTATGGGTTTAGTGAAGTTTGTGCATATGAGTTTTGAAAATATCGAAATGGTAATGTGTCAATATATTATAAGTGAAATTAATAACATCCATGATGGTTTTGGAAACATCTAAAGTACTTATATTCACTCTCTAGAGATGTAGTCTTTTGCTCTGTAATGATGACATTGGAGTTGAACCCATTGTGGTATATATGTTTTCTTTTTTAACCCCTAGTGTATTGTTTATCATTTTCATAGTTTTGCTGTGTGGCCGTCTTGTTGGTTGAGATTGTGTTTTCTTGTAAACAACAAAGTGCTTATCCTGAAATATCTTTTGATGGATTTATATCTACTTCCCAGTGAAGAATGTTTCTACCAATAATCTTTCAAGCTCCATTGATATTCAGTCCCGAGCTTCCATTCAGCCAACCAATCAAAAGAATTTTGAGAAGAATCGAGTGAAATTTAAATCTGGAAATCCTGGATGGTTTCCTACTTCAGGGTCGAACAATAACCTTGTGATAAGCTTCTCAGACGGTGACAGTGGCAGTGACTCTGATGATTATCAGCAAGAAAAAACAGCTGCGACTAAATCCAACACAACTGGGTTGGATAGCTGTGGACAACAACCTGTTTTGTCAGTGGTGAAAACCAACAAGCTACATCAAAATGCCAAAAATGCAAACAAAATAATACCCAAGAAGTTATCTTCAAATCGTATATTTGTCTCGTCAACGACAAAAATTCATGGAGGAGCCAATTCCAGGGCTGCTGAGCAAGGATCTCGAGTTAGGAATTTTAATAACCCTAACAAAAATTTAGGAAGCCAAGAGCGTGGTTTTGACCTAGGAGTGGGTTTGAAAAACAGTAAGCTTCAGGACTTGAGGCAGCAGATAGCACTTCGGGAAAATGAACTAAAACTTAAGGCTGCCCAGCAAAATAAAGATTTGGCTGTTGTACAATGCAGGGATTATCATGCTATGAATCTAGGCAATGAAGCAGCAAAGAAATATCAATCGCCTTCTGCAGATGTTGGACAGTTAGAACGAAAAGAACTGGACAAGAAACGCTTGAAAGTAAGTGGATCTTATTCTCACCGGATAACTTCAGATAGCCATCAAGAAATTCCTGCTGCAATATCTATTATGCCTGTGAAAGAGCCTACACTGGAGAACAGTATGCGTGACAGAAATAAAGTTGATCATGTCCAGAAAGACATTCCTGTAAGCAGAATAGAGTCAAGCATTGTTAAGCGGCACAAGCAGGATGATAAACGTATTGATGTTCTACCAGAAAATAGACCTAAATCGGTGAAAGATGGTAAACATTTTGTTATTTCTCTATAATTGGAGTCTTATACTGTAGAACATTTGAGATGCAATAACGACTAGGACTGGCCTTTTCTGCAGTTGCTGATATCAATTCTAGTGGCAATCAATCTGATAGGGATAGAAGGCTGGAACCTGTTGTGTTAAACCAAATCGCAGCACCGGCAAATACAATGTCCAGTTCTTTGCCAAAGAATTTAGTAAGTTAATGTTTGAGGAATACATTGCTTAAGGTTTGTTAAGTTATATTTTCTGATTGTATGGTTGACCAATAAAGTCTGCTGTCCTGCCTCTTGTGTTTCATTTTTACTGCAATTACTCTACATTTATATATTCAGTGACCTTTGCTTGGCCTTGCTTATATTATAGGTTTGTTACAGTCATGCTTGGTATTGTCCAACTTATGTAATAGTAGAAATTTGGTGGCAAGGATCATGTGCATTTGCCCTTTTTACAAGATGGATATGAAGCTTCATGAAGTATTCTACATTTAAAATTTTTTTTTTTTAATTTTTTTATTACTAGAAGAGGAATGTTGTCTCGTACTTGTAAATGGACTTGTGTTGTTGAACTATATTGTCCGGTTGTAATACCAACTTTTACTGTATAAATCATTGTCTACCAGCCCAGGGGGTTAAATTTCTCTCTCTTCCCAGACATTTAGTTTTGGAAGTTGTGGTACTAGTGTTTCAAATAGATAACTGTAGTCATTTTTTTTCTTAAATTCAGTATTAAGTTCAAAAAGTCACCATTGCTTGAATGATTGCCATATCAGAATCGGTTTTGGCTTAATTATTGATATTATGTAACTTTACAGGATAAAATGTTGGTAAATCAGCAAACTAAAAATGGTGGACATCCTACACCAAATTCTTTTCCAAACAAAGTAATTGGAGAACAGAATGTAATGAAAAGCAGTGACCATTGTAAAGCTATTTCTGGTGACAAGACAGTTGATTCTTCGTTCCGTAACTTATGCCAGGTGTATTTCAAGGATTCATATACCTGATTTGAGGTCTACAATGTCTATTGTATATCTTTCAATGATTCTTTATTTTCATTCTAAATTTGTTGAAACCTCTTCCAGGTGAATAATGCAAGTTTGTGGAACTGTCTGGGTGATGCCAATGTCTCAGGACATGGCAACATGGATGTACAATCAATGCTTGACATGGAGGAATTGATGGACAAAGAGCTGGAGGAAGCACAAGAGCATCGACGCATGTGTGAAATTGAAGAAAGAAACGCTCTTAAAGCTTATCGTAAAGCCCAGAGGGCTTTGATTGAGGCTAATATGAGATGTACTAAACTTTATCGTCAGAGAGAACTGTGTTCAGCCCGCTTTCGTTCTTTTATGATGGATGAATCCAACTTACTATGGTCTTCTAGGCTGCATGAACCTGTTGGGAATGGGTTGGATTTGTCAAATCACGTATCTGAAAATATGGACTTAATCCCAACATCAAGCCATCAGGTGCAGTCTGCCTATGATGGATTTAATCGACTAGGTTATGATTCGAATATCCAATGTGTCAATGGTGCTCCCCTCAGTACGTCTTATCAGCATGCAAGTGGTCAAAATTTGGGTTCTGAACCTTGCAGTGAGCCAGATGCTAGTACATCAGAGCCATTGCCTCGTAAAACTAAGAATGTTGTTCATGGATTAAGCTCTCCGTCTAATGAAATAAATGTTTCAGCTGATGAAAATGAAGAGACATTCCCCTTGGACCATGAATCTGTTCAACACAACTTTGAAGATAATCAAAAGGAACAAATTTCTGAAGAAAGGCAAATGGACAAAAATAGCAATGTCAACAAAAAATCATCTATTGATGGCTCCAAGGATTCTTTACTTCTTGAAGCTACATTAAGATCTGAACTGTTTGCTCGGCTAGGATTGAGGACTTTGTCAAAGAATAGTGGTCCATGTTACAATGTGGAGCCTTCAGTTGAACGAGGGCCTGAAAATGACATTGGAAGTGACAAAATGCAGACAAGTAATGGCAGTGTTCCATCTTCAGAAGGAGGACAAAGCCAGCAGCGTTATATTGGAGGTAATTTTCTTTGGACAGACACTGTTTGTGGTCAGCATTTGGTCTATAGGAATATTTTTTGATTGTTAGTGTGTCCTGCTGAATGTAGAGTTCGATTGATCATCCCAATTAATAATATAATAGTATTTATTACTATAAAATGATAATATTATTGCAAGTACTGAAGTTAATATACTGTTACTATAAATATTGGTGTATTTCTTTTTTTTTTTCTCTCGACTAAAATTATGTTTCTTAAACTAATGGAAAACAGTTATTATTATTGGTACTGTAATTAGTAGTTATAATTATATTTGTTGTTTTTATTGTCATTACTATTATTCTTATTCTTAAGCACTTACTAAAGTTTCATTTTTAATTTTAGGCACTGATAAGCCAGAAAAAATTTTTAGTGAGACTCCTGTTCAGATCCATGATCAGTGCCATGCTGAAAAAAGTTCTTTAGAGTTTCACTCTACCGCTGATTTTAAGGAAAATGAATTTTCCATTAGGGCTCACCACTCAACAGCTTCTGCATTATTTTCTCCTCCTTCGGTCCTCAGGAGTGTGTTTGGTCATCTGAAAGTTGGATCATCGATTGCTTTATC
>WYDK02000008.1:3686996-3699072 GCA_009867345.2 Toxicodendron radicans
AGTGATGAAAAAACAAGTTTTAGAAATACCCAGATCAATTTTACTGTGATTTTGAGTATGATTAGTAGAGTTTTCCTTAGATATTGAAGTAAATGTTTGATGGACAAGTCCTATATTTAACCTGATTTATTGAATTTAGACAATTGCAAGAGACGGCTGCTACTGTTAGGATCTGGAATTCTAACTGCAAGGCTTCTCCCTACTAGTCCCCTTTTAGCTAAAGGTATCAGAACTGATAATCTGATAATATAATCTCAATGGAATTAATCTCTTGATTTACAACTTAATCTCCCTGATTGTTGTCATTGTGTAGAGATACCGAAAAATTATCAGGCGTTTGTCGATCCCAGAGACGGATATTCATATATTTACCCCTCGGATTGGATAGTAAGTTGTGCAAATGATGTCATGAATTGGAAGAAAGAATTTTGGTAGCTTAAACTCAAAATAATACTTGGTGAGTCTTGTTTAGGATTTTGAGTTCATAGGACATGATTCTGCATTCAAAGACAGATACTTGCAGCTGCAGACCGTTAGAGTGAGATTTATACCAACTGACAAAAAGGATATCCATGATTTGGGTCCTCTGAATGAGGTAACGAATGATAAGTTTTACTGGGTTTAATCTGAATTTATAATTAAGAGTGATCCTTTGTTTTACCCATTTCTTTGTTATGCAGGTTGTTTATAATTTGGTAAAGCATGTGTATGCTACACCAAATCAAATTGTTGATATAAAGGATATGCAAGAGGTTTGTAAACATATATTACTTCAGAAATATATGTTTTATATTTGAGCTCTAAAATTCCCAGGAACCAAAAGTATTTGCAAAGTGTTATCATTCTACCTACTGAATGCAGAGGAATGTAGATGGGAAAAACTACTACGCCTTTGAATACAAGCTTACATCTCCAAATTACGCGAGCTCTTCCTTCGCAACGATAGCCATTGCAAATG
Source organism: Toxicodendron radicans (assembly GCA_009867345.2). Lineage (NCBI taxonomy): Eukaryota > Viridiplantae > Streptophyta > Magnoliopsida > Sapindales > Anacardiaceae > Toxicodendron > Toxicodendron radicans. Next base: position 3,687,955 of record WYDK02000008.1, read on the forward strand.
GTAAGCATCCTATTTCTGAGTTGCCGTCTTGCCGATACCTATCTTCCTTTATCAAAAAATTGGCTGTCTTTATGCACTCGGGCTGGAGAACTGAGAACTCCCGTTTGAAACAATTTGATACAAAAGTTGTACTTTGGTACAGGGAGATATTATACACTGGTTGTCGGAGCAAATGATAGACGATGGAAAAGGCTCCGGAATAAGCTAAAAGTGGTGGCAGACTCTTTCAGGGTGCTTGATATTTGAGATATTATATCATAGAGCTCGGCTGTCTCCAAAGAGACTTAGGATTTTGTTTCCCCTGTTGAACAACTACATTTTTACCATTTTGTTGTATATATCAGAAGATATTGTTGCAATACTACGTACTACTTTCCGTCCTCTTTAAATAATCTCAAACACAAAAGCTTAAGAGAAAATAACTGTTAAGGCTACAATGATGCCGAAAGTGAAAACTATCACAATATTTATTTACAAAGATTACAACAATCCTCTAAGTTCTTTCCTCTTCTAAACTTCATCAGATTTCACAAATGTAAAATTTTTACAGAAACACACGTTCAACAGAGTTACAAAATTTTGCTCTTAAAAATACTGGGATAGAAACATGAAAAACTAATACAAAAGCCCAAGAAACACACACCTCAGTAGGAGTAGAATTAACTTCATCTTCTGATTAATAAACAAATTAATATACCATGGAGGCAGCTCTCAACTCCAACCTAACAATGCTTGCCTCCATAAAGAATATGCATCTAACCCCAACCAAATTGCAAACTTCCTACTTCTAAGCCCTATATTTAAACAATTTAACTAGCCTTGCCACCATTGTCAGGCCAAACCCGCTATATTGTTACAGGCCTCATCCTTCATCCTTCTATATTGCCCTAGCTCATTGTGGAATCTCCAACCGGCAGCAGATATTCGAGAATATCTAGCTGTTGTTAGACATTTGCAGCATTTCAAAATGAGCAGAATGAGAACTATACAGATCAACCACTTTTAAGTTACAATCAATCACAGATACACCTATATCAATCGATGTTGCCGTAAACCCTTCCCAAAATGGGGTTGCATCAAACGGACATACAAGCCACTTTTCGCTACCAAAGAATCATGGGTCCCTTCCTCCACAATTCGCCCTCCATTAAGAACTACTATGCTGTCAACATGCCTCATCATTGCAGCTCTATGAGCTATCAGTATGGATGTTTTATTTCCCATTATCAGTGTATCAAGAGCCTCCTGCACTACTCGACTTGACTCAGACTCAATAGATGAACTAGCTTCATCCAGTAACAAGATGGGCGCGTTCTTCAGCACCACTCGGGCAATAGCAATTCTCTGTTTTTGTCCAGGGGTCAGGTCCACACCCCTCATCCCTACATGTGTGTCATAACCATGAGGCAAGCTGCTGATGAAATGGTGAGCATTAGCTATTCTTGCAGCCTCTTTCATCTCGGCTTCACTAGCATTATGCCTTGCATATATAATATTCTCCCTGATTGTCGTTGAGAAGATAATGGGCTCCTGTTGAACAAGACCTAAATGGTTTCTCAACCATCTCAAGTTATAAAGTTTAAGATCTCGTCCATCTAGTAGAACCTGACCAGCAACTGGATCATAAAATCTCTCAATCAAAGATATTATAGTGCTTTTTCCAGACCCTGAAACTCCAACCACGGCGACGGTTTGTCCCCCATTGACTTTGAGACTGAAGTTGCTCAATACCAACACTTCCGGGCGACTTGGATAACAGAAATCAACATTTTTCAACTCAATACTTCCATAAACATTAGGGGGCTTCAATGCTGAGTTATCATCTGGATCAATCTTAGGCACTCGATCTATGATTTCAAAAACTGAAGTGAGAGATTTACGCCGCTTAAGTATATATGGAGCCAATCCAAATGGTTCTACAAGTGCAAACGTTGCGAAAGAGAAAACCATGTACTCCTTGAGAGCTGTAGGCAAATCCATATAGCCATCTCTAACAGAAATAGCAGTATACCAAAGGAGAAGAGCATTACAGGCAAAAAGAAGAAACTGTGAAAAGCCAAATGCAAACCCAATGGCCATTCCATGAAAGAAACTCTGTTTGAATATTTTCTTCAGCTGCAATTTGTAGAGCTCCATTACCTTGTTACCAGCACAAAATGCTACCACAGTGTAAATATTTCTAACTGCATCCTCAAGGACTAGAGATGCCTTCCTGTGCATCTCCTGGATGCCCCTTGAAAATCCAGCAAGCCACAATTTCTGCAATATTAAAGTTGGTAACCACTCAGATTTTGGGGAAACGGTATCAGATATCATAATCCATCATCAATCAGTAAAACTGAAAAAACAGACCGCTGTTGGAGTACAACATCCTTTTCATTTCTCTGTTCTTTTATTTTTTTTTATTTCTTTTGGGATAAGTAAAGGTTTAATTAGAAAACAAAATTTTGAAAGAAACAAAAGCTGAAGTAAACAGATGCCTGTAAAAGAGCCCAACTGCTTATGACTAGAAGGAAGCTTTAAAGAAGCAAAATCAATGAGACACCCTAAAATCATTTCTACAAGGATGTATGAAAGACAATAACAAGTTCATGAGAAAAAGTATTTGATAAATTGAAAAGGGCCTTTGAAGAAACCAAATCTTGGCAGAATTATACACAGTATCATATAAAAAGCAGGTAATGACAATGCAAACCTGGGCAATGGCAGACACAGTGAGTACTGGCAAGGTTGCTAATGCTACAAGCGCCAATCGCCATTGTAGCAACATCCCAATAAGTACAGCCACAATAACGGCAGCACTATCCTGTATAAATATAGAAAGGCGGTTGCTAAAAGCAGCTCGGACAAATGTAGCATCATTTGCCAAGCGCATGGACAATGTGTCAGCACTATTATCCTCTTCATCAAACCATCCAACTTCATTCCTCAGCATTGCTGTCATATAATTTAAAAGCATTAATAACATAAGAGTTTGCATACAAAGAATTCTGCGGATACAAGAAAATTATGAAGATATCCAAGGGCTCTTATACCTGAGAACATCATTCTCCTTACTCGTTCAGTCATTTTCTCCCCCATAATACCAAAGTAAAAGTGCTGCAAAAAGTTGGCAACAACTGTCACTACACCCATGCAAGCAATTATCAAGCACCATTTGTCTACTTCCTGACGTAGATGAGGATGCTCACGTCTATAGTATGCTGTCACTATCAATGCAATAACGTAAGCAAGGAGAGGATTGAAAGAACCAAAAATGGCAGCACCAACGCTTCCTAACACAGCATAGAGCCACTCAGCAAGGCTAAGCTGGGCTAGTCTCCAAAATGATGGTGCTCTCCGATTTTGTGTATCCTTTGATTCTCTAATCTTCATTGGAATGTCATCAGAGTGACTATGGGGTCGACTAAATGTCTGTGAATGGGAACGTTCATTTTTAGGATCAGATGTCAAAAGGGGTGATATAGGGGATTCAGGGTCTGAACCGTTTGATATTTGTCGATTTGCGGACTGTACATCAATCTTGGGTAATTCTGGTAGTCTCATTTCAAAACTATCCTGCCTTCGGATTGATGGTTCCTTATCAGACGCATCCAAGGGCAGACCATTTTCCAGCATTTTCTCTGCTGGCGGGCTACGCACTGTAGGGGATTCTAGCGAGTCAAAGGCACCATCTGTGGGCCTAAACATGCCAACTCTCTGAAGAGAAGGTGATTTCTGCATTTTAGGGGAAGATGGTTCTTGGAAGCTGTGACTTGCAGAAGAATCCTTTTCAATTTGGAAAGCCGCAGTCTCCTTGTAGTTTCTAACCGGCATCCTGGACAGAAATTCACATTCCATAAATATGTTAGATAGCAGAAATGTTCTACATATTTAATTTGAAGCAGGATACACGAAAATAACAAAACAAGTATTCCAGAATCAACAATACACTATCACTATGATATTTCCCATCATAGCATGCATACCTCCTCGGAAGTTTTGCTGCTTCTTCACATTTGAGAAGCTCTGCATACAGGCCATCCAGGGTTAATAGTTCATCATGTGTACCCATTTCAACAAGTTGACCCTCTTCCATCACAGCTATGTAATCAGCATTCCTTATAAGACTAAGCCGTCGAGCAATTATTATGGTTGAACGTCCCAACATAAGCAGATCCAGAGCCTCCTGAACAGCTCTTTCGGCCTCAAAATCAAGCCCACCAGTGACCTCATCAAGCAAAAGAATCGACGGGTTTAAAAGCACTGCTCTAGCTATAGACAGTTTTATCTTTTGCTCTTCTGTCAAGGCTAAACCAGCCCTACCCACCTGAAATTCACCTAAATTAATTTCCCAGATGAAGATACCAATGAAGAAAGAATTTATCACGATACAACTATTAAAATTTACCTGTGTCTCATATCCCCTCTCAAGTGAGCTGATAAATGTATGTGCATGTGCTATTTTAGCCGCTTCTTCAATCTGATCTGAACTAGCCTCTCGCCCATAAGCAATATTATCTCTGATACTCAAACTCAGCAAAGCAGGTTCCTGGGTGACCAGTCCTATTTGGCTTCTCAGCCATTCCAACTTCAAGTTCTTTATATTTTCTCCATCCAAAAGAACTTCTCCTGCACCATGAAATTAAAAAAAAAAACCATTAGAATCTACAGGCAGACATAACCACTAAGAACAACTTTTAAGTAAAATAGTGAGGCAACCACTTTAATGAAAACAGTACTATGGCCATATTACCTAATGTAGGATCATAAAACCGCTCCATGAGTGGGATAATACTGCTTTTCCCAGATCCATTTCTGCCAACAAGTGCTACTGCTTTTTTAGCAGGTACAGTGAGGTAAAATCCACTCAAGATAGGAATCTCAGGACGAGATAGGTAGCTGAAATATACATTCCTAAACTCTATATTTCCATGCACTGATGGTAGGCTGTTTCCATCTTCATTAGCAGTTGAGGATGATCTGCTTATCATCTCAAAAAGTCTATAAGCAGCAATCCGCCCTTGGTCAAATGAATAGAAGTTTGTTGCCGCTTGATTCAGCCCACTATAAAAGGCAGAGCAAATGATAAATAAGAACATTAGAAACAAAAGGCAACATAAAAAAGTGAGAATAAGATGCTTACAGGCCACTCAAAATTACAGCAAATAAAGCTGTTATAATTTCACCACCTTGAGCTTTGTTATGTGTAACTAGGAATCTTCCAACCCAAAGCTGTAAGGCACAAGAACATATAGCAAGACCATATGTAAATCCAAGTCCAAGTCCTTGCACCAGACTAATCAGTATACCATATCTCAAAGTAGCTTGTAATGAGGTTGCATAAGAATACTTCGCCAAAGTTTCATTCGTAAATGCATATAAGGTCCTAATATAAGAGACTGCCTGCATAATTTAACAAATTATTTTCATATTAGAACCTTTGTCAATAAACCTTCCACCATAATGGCCACAACCATGCTTGATTGAAACAATTTTTAACAAGGCATTCTGAAAGCCAGCTACAAGGTATTAAGTGATTGTATATTGGTAGGTAATTTTATTGTCATTATCCTCTTATGAGCAACAATTGATGGCAAGCTAATATAGGCATTATTACTTTAATTTCTTTCTTTGCAATTCCATAACAGGGCCCCTATATGCAGGGGCATCTAAAGCTCCAAATCTATAAGTAAACAACTAGTTACATTCACCCATTTTATGTTACTACACTTCCAAACAACAAATACGTTTACCAAACCCTTTAGAAAGATTGTTAAGTTGACAAGAGAGACACTATTAATCTTCAATTCAAGTTATTCAACAGTAACAACACCCCAAGTCACTGCATCTGATTTGATGAAAATGAAGTAAAAATCTTATACCAATCATATAATTGCAAGATTAAAACAAAATGCAAGATATCTCCTTTTCTTTCTTTCTTGCTCACTCTCTCCTTTTATTTTTTTTTATTTTTTTGGACCAATTAGATTAGCAAGCTAATTCACACATCAATTAAGATTTTGAAAAGCCTACATATAATTATTGATAAACAACAAAGACACGGAGGATCTTAAAAGAACGAAGGTGGAGCTGTTGATAAATTCATAATGAAGTAACTACACAGCACCATAAACTATAAATTTCAGACTCTATAACTCTTAAAGAATCAACAAATAACAAAGTATTTGATTCAAGAAAAATCCAAGCCAAATTATCAACACTATAAATGGTAGACGAGAGTGAGAAGGAACAAGTGAAACCTGTTCAGCAATGCTAGCCGCTTCAGCATATGCATCTTGAATATTCTCAGCAAGCCTATGAAGAAATATATTTGATATCCCTCCCGCAGCAACAATAAATGGACCAGTGCCTAATGTTATGAGGGCAATCTGCCAACAGTTGACAAATCCAATAACAAGACCACTGAAAAATGTTGCCATGTTATGAATATAATTTCCAACCTGCATCATTGAAGGCCAAGGGAAGTCCCACCAGAGTATCAATTAAATATTATACCAGGCAAAACTACGACATGAAAGGCAAAGCTTCAGATTGAACATACTTTTTCACTAAGAGCAGACTGAATGAGCAGCACATCACTCAACACTTGGCTCACAATATCCCCATTATTACCATAAGTATCAAAAAAACTCATGTCCTGGTTAAGTAATACTTTAACATATTTTGACCTGATGACAGCAGTCTGCCGCTCTCCAGTCAAAATCCAGCATGAAACCTCTATTGCAAAGAAAAAGTTAGTATCAAAGGCTGCAAAGAAGTATCATCCATGAGAAAAAAAGATATATGATGGCAGTTGATTAAGAGTTAACGTTAATATTTACCAATCCAACCAGCAACAAAGACACCCACAGCTATATAAACAATGGTCAAAGCAAGCTGCAAGAAAAAAAGTCAACAGTTAAATGAGTGCTTATTTACATCTGAAACTTCCAGCTCAGACAAAAACTCGTTGAATATAGAAGAAAAAAAAATCCTAAATGCTTAATGTTGACCGTGAGTTGCCTTCATGGGTTCATATTCTCCCAACCATAGTAATAGTACTTCAAAAAGCATGATACAGCAAATATTTCAGGCAGACCTTCACACTAAAGAAAATCCATATTTAATGGACTAAAGCAGTTCTCACAGAAACATGATACACGGAAAAAGTTTTATGAGAAAGAGAGAGAGGGCAGAGGGGAGAGGTGAAGGAGGTGGAGCTCATCAACATGATATCCACCAGACAATCAAAATTCCTACGGGGAAAATTCACTGGTGAGCTGATCTAAAATGGAAAAAGGCCAATTGTCATGTTCTTCTTGGTCCTCTTCAAGAAAAACCACACCAACAAAATTAGAGATTTTCCTCCTAATATGTCAGATTGATCTCATGTTTTGTCTTATTGCAGTGAAAAAAAGTAAATACAGACAAATGGTTTTCCTTTTTTAAATTTAATTAATCATCTATCAGATATCATGCAGCAGCTCGTTATATATTCAGGGTCTCTTTACAGCAAGCACTTACAAAATAGATATTAAAGTATCAATCAATTATTTCCTTATCATATAGCTGAATCAGAAATTTAAAGACCTCCAACGGAACAACTCTAGTAAGATTATTTCTACAGCTGCTTTGTTCTGAATTAACTTTTTCTTAGCATGGTGAAGAACAACTAAAGCCGTCATCATAGGCTTCCCTCCAATTTTCAGCATGAAAAAAACAAGAACACATAGCAGCAAACCCAGAACGTGTAAAAGAAAAAGGCATCACGAAGCCGCTTTCAGTTCCATACTACTCTCGGCTCTATCAAAACCCTAAATTCTGAACCACAAGATCTTTCTAATTTGCCAATATCTTCCAATCGAAGTATACAAATTTTAATACAATACTAAACCGTCCTTCCGAACAAAGAATGTTAAAATTAATGAAACAGTAGCAAAATGTTATATAACAAAAAGAAGCACAAAGTATGCAAGTTCTCTCATGGTAAAACTCATTACAAACTGCGAGATATTATCTTCATTTGTCAAACAAGAAATCAAAGGAGTAACGGCTACCTTAAAATAATAAGAATGTAACAAAATTATATCAACAAATCCCTAAAACTAAAAATTTTAACTCCTTTCATTTTCCTACAAATCTCCCCAGCCAAACAGAAGACAAATGCTGATAAACTATAGTAGCTGAATCTCTTAATTAAGAAATTTACTTTTTATCAAAAATCTGAAAATTCACCTGAACCCAACAAAACTAACTTGCTCAAACTTACTCAACAAAACCCTCACCTCTCTAAACCTGTGGTACTGATCCTGAGTATTTGCGATCCTCAACACCTCAATAACTTTAGCGAAGTAATGCAAGTACACAACAAGAGCCGTTCCGTGAGCCGCTGCTGCAAGAGAGCCAACGATCATGAGCCCCCAGTCGAGCCGGTCTGCGCACGCGAACAACCTCGAGAATGGCACGGCTGCCGGCGGAGGCTCCATCTCTTCCGACTCCTCCATCTCCTCCGCTTCCTCCGCCTGAGCAGCAGCCGCCGCGGCCGCCGCCTCCGCACCTGGGTCCAGGTACGGAGACGGCGACTCCGGAGGCTCAGACACCTCCGACACCGGCGTGAGGGGCTGTATATGCGGTGGGGACCACCCAAACAGCCCCCTCGATATCATCATCTTGTCCTAAAAATTAAAAAGTATCGAAACCCTAGTTGAAACTGGCTTTGTATCCCTCTAAATTTAGCGGATCTGCTAAATTTAGGGGAAAGTAATAATATCTGGCAACAAAATGAGATAGTTGATTAATTGTGTGTGTTTATGTTCTGTTTTTGCTTACTGTGTTTCCTGAAAGAAAATCAAAAATAAATAAAATAAATAAATAAAAAACAGAAACAACAAATGAGGTTGACGGGGGACTGAGTCAAAGATGAAGGCGATGAGAAAGGAGAGGGAAAGATGTAGTCACCCTTAGTGACATGAAAATGAAAATGAAAAAAATTAAAAAACACTGAAAATGTTTTCTGTGTTTTTATCTTTTGATTTCTGTTTTTGTTGTTGTTAACGTTAACGTGCTTTTTTCGTTTGCATTTGTGTAGGTTTTTGTTAGGTTAACGGTCAAAGACTCAAATGCCGGCCTCAACAAAAATTCCCAAAAAGTTTGATACAATAACAAAATTCCTTCTCAGGTTTCAGAAATAACAAAAAAAACCCCTATCGTTTATCTAAAAATAAAAGTACTTGTGAAAAAATCACTTTTATCTAAAAGTGCTTTTGTTTAGGAATTTAGACCAAAATAGAGAATCCGAGGTTTTGTATGAAATTTTCAGGTAATGTAACACATGATTTTGAATTGAAAGAGCTCAAAATATTTAATTTACAGAAAATACTAAAAGTGCTTTTCGTAAAAACGCTTTGGAATGTTTAACTCAACAAACGCACCATAAATATTCAAAAGCAGGGCAAGGTGGTAAATGCAGGGGGGGGGGGGTTCGAAAACAGCTGTGAAGAGGGTTGGAAAGTGTTTGGTGAAGGTGACACGTGGGAGAATGGGTAGTGTGGTGGGTGAGGTTAGTGTGACTCTAGTGAATTAAAAAATAAATAAAAAAATATATCTAGAGGGGGGCAGGGCAGACATCATTGAGTGTGAGTAAGCTTTTTTTTGGGTGATGCCAGTCCATTTGATCTGTTCCCTTCCCTCTTTGCTTCTTTTCATTTTTAAGGCCGTGTTTGGTGATTCTCTTTTTTTGCCCTTTTTCTGTTTAATTATTGATGGGGACAGCTTGTGTTTGGGAATTGTAAAGCCAGACAATAAAAGTAATAAAATAAATGCCTATTAATTTGCCACCCATGCTCAAATTGAAATTACTGAATTTTTGGTAAGTCTAATACGACATCTACAATATTTAAATAACACTAATTTCATAATAACTTCTCACAATAATTTTTTATAAATAATTAATTTAATAATTTTAATCATATTTCACATTATATCAATAAAAATAAATAAATAAAATTAGACCCTTAAATTAACCTTTTATGAGAGATTATTGTGAATTTAGTATTGTTAGACAATATTTTTATACAATATGATGTGATAAAAGATAATTATAAAAATTTATTTTTAATTTAAAATTAACTAATTATATTTTGTCATATTATATTATATAAAAAATATTATATGTATAGTATTACTTAGTAAATAATGGGCAATACTATATAATACTACTTACAATACAATCTTACAAACTTTATCTTACAGCTCTTAAGTGGCTTTCCCCCAGTTTTTGTTGATAAATTTTCCAAAATTTAAAATTCATCAGCAAAAAACTGACGCTAATACTTAAGGATTGTGAGATAAAGTTTATGAGATTGATTTGTGACCAATTTTTATTGTTTTAATAATAAATAATTTATGTATATGTTTTTTTGGGAAAAGATACACCCACAATCAAAATTTATAAATTTTCTCTCACAACTGCGATGTGGAAGTTAACAATTGGTTTTTTGATAAATTTTTTTATTTGATCAATTGCGAGCTACTATATCACAGTTATGAGAAAAAAATTTATAAAATTGAGTTGTCGGTTACTATTACTTTTTTTTTTTTAATAATAATTTAAGAATCTTTTGAGATTTTATATATGAAGCTGATGTCCAAGTCCAACCCTATAGTCTTTAAGAAACCATAAATCTTGTGTAAGAGCAGCTCCAAGGGAGCTATAAATTTTGTGCAATTAGACAAAGTAGGGAGTCAGTCAAACTGACCCCTACTCCAACGGTTGCAATTAGCAGCTCTCTATAATAGAGAGTCTGTAAGGAGCTCACCACTTTTGGCGAGCTCCTTACTTAATTTTATATTAAAAAATTAAATTTTTGTTTAAATGTATATTATAAAAAATTGGGCCAACGGTTATAAATTAAAATGGGTGTAACGGCTATATTACTTCACTATAACGGCTATAATTTTTTTTACTATAAATACATGTAACATTTTACTTCATTTTAACAATTTGCATTCTACAATTATAGATTCTCAAAATTATCCATACTACACTAATCTTCTTAACGGAGATCATGAAAAAAAGATGTAGTAGTTCTAATTAAATAGTTTTAAGAGAAAACAAATTATCATTATGTAATACAA
>WYDK02000008.1:3703257-3717996 GCA_009867345.2 Toxicodendron radicans
TATAAAATTAGTTGAATATACAGGAAACATAAACCTTATATCCAAATTAACCCTCTGTGAAGCCCTTTACATATTATCCTTCAAATTCAATCTTATTTCAATGCCAAAATTAACTTCTAATTCCAATCTGAAATTTACATTCTATCCTACAAAATGTGTTTTGCAGGACCTGAAAAGTAAAGAAGTATTAGCAATTGGGAAACTTGTTGGAAATTTGTATGTCTTGGATAAAAATAGTTTGCAGTCTAATAACTCTTTTGTCTACAATAAATCAGGAACACAAGCTACTTCATTTAAGTGTTTTCCTTCTGTCTGTAATAGTTCTTTTTCTGCTGATAAATTGGATAAACATTCTGTATCTCTTTGGCATAAGAGACTTGGTCATAGTTCAATAAAAGCTTTGCATCATTTGAATTTCTTGAATAATTCTTCTGCAGTTTCCTTTAATGATTGTGATATTTGCCACAAATCAAAACAAACTAGATTACCATTTCCTATTAGCCAAACTACATCTTTTGATTTACTTCATTTGGATCTTTGGGGTCCTTATAAGGTAAGATCTATTACAGGAGCACATTATATACTCACTATTGTAGATGATTATAGTAGGGCAATATGGACTTTTCTGCTTGTCAGCAAAACACAAACTCTTGTCACTTTACAAATTTTCTTCCAGCTTGTTTTTACACAATTTAATGTCAAAGTTAAGTCTATAAGGTCAGACAATGGTACTGAATTTACAAACATTCTTGTCAACAATTGTTTCACTCTCTAGGAATCATTCACTAGAAAACATGTGTCTATACTCCTCAGCGGAATGGTGTTGTAGAAAGAAAGCATAGACACTTACTTCAAGTTGCTAGAGCCTTGATTTTTTAATCTAACATGCCTATAAAGTTTTGGGATCAAGTTATACTCATGGCCACTCATATGATAAATAGGCTACCTACTTCTATTCTTGGCTGCAAACCACCTTATGAAATGCTTTACCATCAGACCCCAGCCTATGACTCTTTTAAAGTGTTTGGTTGTCTTTGTTATGCAACCAATGTCCTGCCTCATAAAGACAAGTTTACTCCAAGAGCAAATAAATGTTGTTTTATCGGTTTCAATCCAGGCCAAAAGCCTTTTAAACTATATGATCTCACTTCCAAAACCATCTTTTTATCAAGAGATGTAGTGTTTCTTGAACATATTTTTCCTTTCTCTACAACATCTCAAAATGCTAATGATTCACCCTTACCACTTGTTGCTTCTAAATTAGATGTTTTGTTCCCAAATACTCATAATCTTAATGGTCATACATCTTTACAGTCTCCTCCATTTGATGTTGCTCCTACTGAATCTATTGATACTATAAACTTACCACCTATAGCACCTGCTTTACAACCTCCTGCACCTGATATAGATGATGTTACTACTTTGCCTACTGCTGATTTAGAAGTCCAATCTCCTTCAAATTTGCAATTGTCCACTTCTAATGAGTCTCATGTTCTTGATTCTCTAGATACTGTACAGTCTACTCAACCTAGTTCTCCTATCATAAAACATAGTCTTAGAACTAGAAAAAAAAACCATTTTGGATGAATGATTATGTTTTGCATTGCAATTTTTCTTCTAAGTTTCCCATTGTTGATACATCTTCTAATACACCACCTACATATCCTTTTATACAGCCACATTGTCTTACATCTACTAATCTTGCTTTTTTGGCTAATGTTTCATCAATCCAAGAACTTGTTTCTTACTATGAAGCTTGTAAACATCCTTGCTGGATTCAAGCTATGAATGTTGAAATTGACACCTTATAGGCAAACAATACATGGGACCTAGTTCTTTTACCTTCTGATAAAACACTAATTGGCACAAAATGGGTTTACAAGGTTAAACTCAAACTTGATGGCAGTGTAGACAGGTATAAGGCCAGGTTAGTGGCCAAAGGATATAATCAGATTTATGGTGTTGATTATTTAGAATGCTTTTTTGCTGTTGCAAAGCTTGTCACTGTGAGGTTGTTTCTAGCACTAGCTACTGCTCATTCATGGCCATTACATCAATTAGACATTAACAATGCATTCTTGCATGGTTACTTAGATGAAGAGGTTTACCTATTGCCTCCTGATGGTTATTTTAAGGCTAAAAAATGGGAAGTTTGTAAACTTAGAAAATCTCTCTATGGCCTAAAACAGGCTTCTAGACAGTGGAACCATGAATTTTGCAGCAAGTTACAAGCTTATGGATTTCATCAATCACAGCATGATCATTACCTTTTTATTAAAAATGATGCAAAAGGTTTTTTGGCTCTTTTAGTATATGTTGATGATGTTTTGGTTATGGGACCTAATGAGCTGGATATTGTAGTTGTCAAGGCTTATTTACATGATCTTTTTACTATAAAAGTCTTGGGACAGGCCAAGTATTTCTTGGGGCTGGAAATTGTTCAAAGTACAAAAGGTACCTTCCTTAATCAAAGGAAGTATGTGTTAGATTTACTTGCTGATACAGGATTAACTTGTGCAAAACCTGTTGCCACTCCATTTGTCAAAGGGTGTAAGCTTGATTTAGATTCTTCTCCAGTTTTTTCTTCTCCAGACCATTATAGAAGATTGATTGGTAAATTGTTGTACCTCAATTTGACAATACCTGACATTAGTTTTTCTGTTCAGCAGCTAAGTCAGTTTGTCAACTCTCATTGCCAAGCATACTGAGAAGCAGCATTACATGTCCTCAAATATTTGAAAGGTTGCCCTTCCAAAGGTTTATTCTTTCCTGCTACTTGCTCTTTTGATCTTACTGCTTATTGTGATGCCGATTGGGCATCTTGCCTAGATTCTAGGAGGTCTCTCACTGGTTTCTGCATTTTTATTGGTTCCTCACTGATATCTTAGAAGACAAAGAAACATCCTACTGTTTCTAAGTCTACTGTAGAGGCTGAATATAAGAGTATGGCAGCTACAGTTTGTGAATTGAAATTGCTTTCTTATTTGCTCAAGGATCTGCAAATTTCTTTTTCTCTTCCCATTGATCTTTGGTGTGATAATCAAGCTGCCTCGCACATCACTGCTAATCTAGTGTTTCATGAGCGTACAAAGCATCTTGAAATTGACTACCATATAGTAAGAGAACAATTCAAGGCTGGTTTTATAAAACCTCGTCATGCTTCTTCATCTAGATAGCTTGCAGACTTCTTTACAAAGCCCCTGGCTGCTTTTCAGTTCCATTCTTTTTTGTCCAAGTTGGGCTTAGGTGATTCTCACCAAGCTCCAACTTGAGGGGGGATGTAGAGAAATATAGTTAAAGAAAGGGGTATTTATGTAATTCATGTAAAATTAGTAAAGTTAGTTACTGTAGTTAGTGGAAATGTATTGAGCTGATCTGTATTTCTTTTAGTTGTTAAGTTGGTTAATTAGCATTGTATTAGTTGGTTAATCTGTTAGTTTTAGCTTGTATATAAATAGCTGATGTAGAAAATATATTGTTAAAATTCTTTAAGAAAGAAATTTTATTATTTCCTTTTATTTAGGTTTTCTTATTTTATTGTAGTATTCATAATTAAATTAATTTCTTGATTTAGGTATTTTCCATATAGAATAAGATTTATTTCAATTAATAGTTTATCCCTTTCCTAGTTTGATAAGGATGACTCTAGTATAAATAAGAGTCTTTGTAACCTTGAAAAAGGAGTTGATATATTATTTGAATGAATCATTAAAAACATTTTGTGGTTTTTTTATTTATCCAGTATCCGAATCTTGATACAATTCGGTGGCGGTTTTATTGTATCACTTGTTGCTCTTGAGTTTCAATCATCTCTCTTGATTGCGGTTTTATTGTATCACTTGTTGCTCTTGAGTTTCAATCATCTCTCTTGATTGTTTCAGCATCATTTGGTATCAGAGCCTAGGTTTGTTATCGATGGTTGAACAAAATCGCGGTCGTCTTGGGGGAGACACTGCTAATCCGCGAGATGTAAAGATCGACGATCTGTAGAGACGAGATCAAGATCTCCAATGGCGGCTTGCGCAATTCGAGATCTGGACGAACAAAGAGGAGTTTGAAAATATTGTTGATGATGAAAGTGTGGTTAGCGACGATGATCACTTTAATGATTATTTTGATGATAATGATGAACTGCCACAATTTGACGATGAAATCTTTGAAGAAGCACCAATTCCTAAAGAAGAAGATTGCTTTGAAGTACACATGGATAATTTTGAAAGAAATTATTTTGTCATCAATTTTTGTGAAGACATGCATGATCACTCCAACAAGATGAAATTTAAGGAGATTTTGCTTCGTGATTTTGTTTTCAAATTGATTGATTGGATGGACGTTATAACTAAGATTGGAAACTTTAAAGTTCTTCGAGCATATTATTTGGAGATGAATTTAAAAGAATTTCAATTAACACAAGTTGAAGATGAATATATTCGTGCCAAAAATTCGAGGACGAATTTTCAATTAGTGAGAGAGAATGATGCAGAAAATATATTGTTAAAATTCTTTAGGAAAGATATTTTATTATTTAAGTTTTCTTATTTTATTATAGTAGTCATAATTAAATTAAATTTCTTGATTTAGGTATTTTTCATATAGAATAAGATTTATTTCAATTAATAGTTTATTCATTTCCTAGTTTGATAAGAATGACTCTAGTATTAGTAAGAGTCTTTGTAACCTTAAAAAGGGAGTTGATATATTATTTTAATGAATTATTAAAAAACATTTTGTGGTTATTTTAAACAATACAACCTTTTGTGGTTGTTTTATCCAATCCAGTATCCGAATTTTGATACAATTCAGTGGTGGTTTTATCGTATTCTTGTTTTCCTACGTTCAGTCATCTCTCTCTCATTGATTCGACATCATTAATGATGTCGAAACAATCACAGAGAGATGACTAAACTTAGGAAAAACAATGATATGATAACCACTACTGAATTGTATCAAGATTCAGATACTGGATTGGACAAAACAACCACAAAAGGTTGGATTGTTTAAAATAACCACAAAAGGTTTGTAATAACTCATTTAAATAATATCTCAACTCCTTTTTTCAAGGTTACAAAGACTCTTATTTATACTAGAGTCATCCTTATCAAACTAGGAAAGTGATAAACTATTAATTGAAATAAATCTTATTCTATATAGAAACGACCTAAATCAAGAAATTTAATTTAATTAGAACTACTATAATAAAATAAGAAAACTTAAATAAATGGAAATAATAAAATTTCTTTCCTAAAGAATTTTAACAATATATTTTATGCATCATTCTCCCCCACTAATTAAAAATTCGTCCTCGAATTTCTAGCACGAATATCTTCATCTTTATCTTCAACTTGCGTTAATTGAAATTCTTTTAAATTCATCTCCAAGTAATATACTTGAAGAACTTTAAAGTTTCCAATCTTAGTTATAACGTCCATCCAATCAGTCCAATTGTTGGAAACAAAATCACGAAGTAAAATCTCCTTCAATTTCATCTCGTTGGAGTGATCATGCATGTCTTCACAAAAATTAATGACAAAAGAATTTCTTTCAAAATTATCCATGTGTATTTCAAAGCAACCTTCTTCTTTAGGAATTGGTGCTTCTTCAAGCATTGGTTCTTCAATAATTTCTTCATCAAATTTGGGCGCCTCACCATGATCATCAAAATAATCAAAGTGATCACAAGTGCTAACCTCAATGTCATCACCAAAAGTATCTTCAAACTCTTCTTCCATCGGAGTCTCAATTAACTCAAGCCGTCGTTAGAGATCTTCAACTTGTCTCCTCATATTGTCGATCTCTACCTCTTGCGGATCAGCAGCGTCTCCCCCAAGAGCCACCCCATGACCTGTGCCACGATTTCGTCGACCGCGATTATGTTCAGCCAGCGATAACAAACTTGTACTCTGATACCAAATGATGCCAAAACAATAACAAATAGATGACTGAACTTAGGAAAAACAAAGATATGATAACCACCATCGAATTGTATCAAAATTCGGATACTGGATTGGACAAAATAACCACAAAAGGTTGAATTGTTTAAAATAACCACAAAAGGCTTTTTAATAATTCATTCAAATAATATATCAACTCCATTTTTAAGGTTACAAAGACTCTTATTTATACTAGAGTCAACCTTATCAAACTAGGAAATGGATAAACTATTAATTGAAATAAATCTTATTCTATATGGACAATACCTAAATCAAGAAATTTAATTTAATTATGACTACTATAATAAAATAAGAAAACTTAAATAAAAGGAAATAATAAAATATCTTTCCTAAATAATTTTAACAATATATTTTCTGCATCAATAGCTTTTGTTAATAATAATTGAGGAGATTCATTCAGATTTTTTTTCTATTATTCTGTCTCTTCACAAGCACCCCCTTAGGCGTTTCTATCTTAGTTATTAATTTATTTTTTTAATCATTTGACTCCAATATTAAACTCAATAAATTTAGGAATAAAATATAAGCTAACCGAAAGTCAATGTCCAAAGTTTCCTTACAATGGTTGACATAATTCTAGTCAATGAGTTTGAAGGATTATATTCCATTACCAATATTCATTGTATTGATTAATTTGTATATAGTCCAATAATATTAAATTTTCAAAGTGTTACATATTATGTCATTATTAATTCTATTAAAACCCATATTCTAAATTTCGTACTAAAAATATTTTTTATTTCGTTCACCTCATTCTTTAAATACTTTATCTCTAGCCAGATTGTAACACATATATCAATAAATTAATTCTTAGTATAATAGTACTTTCAAAAAAATAAAAATAAAAAACAGAAGAGCAAATTGAATCATGATTTGAATGGCTCATTGACATTCATCAAGTAGCTTTCATATCAAGTCAAAGATACTGTATAAAACAAAATAATCTATATTTATGGACTCTAACTTAAATTTTTAATTTAGTTTAATTTAATTTGAAACATTAATTAAAAACCATTCATAATCATTTACAAGGTGAAGAATAAAATAAAGTTAATATATATATTAGTGCACATAATTTAAGATAGTCAAAGGCATTAAGGTTTCGTTTGGATGTTGATTCAAAAGCAATTCTCAAAACCTAAAAAAGACTACTAAAAAGTTTTAAGTTGTATCCAAGGCTTAATTAAGATTGTTGTAGCTTTTTCCTCAATTATTTATAAAGCATCTTTAGAAATAATCATTTTTTTTTTTTTTATAACAAAGTGTTTGTGTTAGTTAATTTTAAAATTACATATGATTTTAAGAGAACAAATTTGGTATGTGTAAATGACTAAAATGATTTTTTTTTTTTTTTCAAGAGCACGATAAAAAAGGAGGGAATTTTTTTCTCTCATTTTTAAATTGAATGCGGCTCAAGTTAGCATGCTAACGTGCATCATTGTTCCTTTCTGGCTGGAGGCAGGCTCACGTTAGCTGAATCCAGCTCACGTTAGCATCGCTTGAAGCTCCCGATTTTTTGGCTTTTTCGATAGATCCCGACCTCCAAAATCACTTCTAAAACTACCATTGAACTCCTCTCGACTTCCTCCTCAAAACCCATACTCCTCTTGCCATTTTCTCCCATCTTTTTCGGCCATCTCCTTCTTACCACATTGCGAAGTTTGGTAACTTTGTGGTCCAATTCCGATCGATCGGAGAACAACCATCCTTAACCGAACACACCACTTGAATCACCTCTTGTTGTTGTTTGTGGTAGTCTGTTGTGTGGTTGTTGCTGACCTCCCGATCGCTAGAAATTGGAGCTTAAAGTTGCGCCCACAACCTCCTCGAGGAAATGCCTCTACCACCTGCCAACCTGCGCCCAGTTAGCCCCAGGGTGCGCGCGCGCCTGGCAGCCTGCTAGGCTGCTCGGGTTTTGGCTCCCACTCTCAACCACCACCTTCCCCGACCTTAACCACCCCACAAACACCCTCCAAACCATCCCAACCACCATTTCCACCACTTCTTTACCCAAATAACGACCTTTTCTAGCCCTCTCCACCTGCTCAACGAAATGCCCCAACCAACCAAAACTCATCCCCCTAACCCCAACCCCAATCCCCCTCCCTCACGAGGTGGTCAATCTCAGCCCAATTCCTTATGGGCTGATAAGTTACGAGTAACCAATTCCAAATCTTCTTTCACGCTTCTCGACACCCAGCACAATGTGGAAGGAGCTAATCCAATTGTTAAGCCATCGATTATCTTGCTCGAGAAGGGTTGAGTTCAATGGCACCTTTGGTTGTGGGATCTTTCTTGGGATGCACAATGTCTTACCACATTGTCAAGTATGTACCTACAAGGGTATGGAATTCTTATGGACTTCGACAAGTCCTTTCAAATGGGGAAGAATTCTTCTTCCATTTCAAGGACGAAAATGTCTTCCGCTCACTCTTAGTGGATGGCCTATGGCTATTTGGAGGGAAGCATATCATCATCCGCCAATGGCAACCCACTAAATGTCCTTGAGTTTCCCAGATCAAAAAGGTTCTAGTTTGGATACGTTTACACGGATTGCCCTTTGCACTTTGGTCACATGGGGGTTTGCATTTTTTGTTGAAACCAAAATATTTCTAGGTTCTCAAGTATGTTTAGAACTTCTTGACACGAAACTTTTTTGTATTTTCGTACTATCATCGTGGAGATTATCTCTTTCTCCTTCTTGTCTAATCGCATCAATGATTTCTTCTTCAATTAAAGCATATACGACTTGTTGCTTATTTGGATGATTGAGGAATATATTAATATTTATTTGATTAGTGCATATTTTACCTCTATATCACTTGCACTGTAAAATATGCACTAAGGATAACTAAGTCAAAACAATAATTTTTGTAACTACAACTCTATTAAGTTATAACCTCTTCATAATAATAAAATTAGTATTGTCTCACCATTATGACTATTAGAGAGGTTCTACTATATATATATATATATATATCACCCGGGTTACCATCCAGGTGAGTCTGGTGCTCATTCTGCTCATGATATCAGGCCTCGTGCCGGTTCACCGGTGGCTCGCAAGACCACATTTCAGATCTGGCATTACGTGCCGTCAGAGGGGTTGAGTAACTTAGAAAAGTAAGGGGAAGAATAATGTTAAGGGTGCATATAGGCACATATAAAAAACTTTCATGTACTATAAAAACATTTCACATCTAACGCAAAAATATATTCCAACATTAAAACTTTTATAACTGTTTGATTTTTCTTCAATTACAGCCAGGTCGTAAGTACATTATACATGGTCCTGTAATTTCATCTCCCCAATTGGCAGATCATGGAAATTCGTCAATTCTTTTTCCTCGTTTGCTTCATCCTCAACAACGTTTTTGTACACATATGCCTTGGCAATCGACACATAAGCACAGAAATTCAAAGCACTCAACCCTGCCAATGTCCAATAAAAATAGTCAAGATGTGACCGATTAAGATTGTTACCAATCCATTTATGGCCACCATTTCTTGAACTTATATCCTGAACAATTGATATGATAGCCGTGTTGATAAAGTTCCCAGCTCCAACTATAGAAATATAAGCTGCAGCCCCCATGCTTCTCATTTCTTCCGGCATTTGATCATAGAACAATTCTTGCAATCCGACGACGGCGAAGGCATCGGAGATTCCACAAATCATATATTGAGGGACTAGCCACCAAAGACTCATTGGCAATGTTGCTTTGGGTGAGTCCATGAGGTCATTTTCTCTTGCAATATTGAGTCTTTTGGCCTCTACAATTGCTGCTACACTCATGTTAAGTATGGATAAGAATAAGCCTATGCCAATTCTTTGTAGCATGGTTATTCCGGAGGGAAGTCCAGTGAATTTCCGGGCTAGAGGAACGAAAATTCGATCGTAAATGGGGATGGTGATAAGGATGGCAATGCCTACGAGGCTTTGAAGTGCAGCTGGGGGGATTTGAAAGTTAGATCCAATTGATCTGTTTACGGTGCCACCTTGCTTTGTCAGAAATGTATGGATTTGTTGTTGGACAGCAAAGAACATTATGCAACTTATCCATACGGGGATGAGGCGAATTACCAATTTTGCTTGTTCCACTTGGTTTTGAGAGCATAGCCTCCATGGATTCCTTTGTTTGTTCAAGCAGTCGATATCGTCAATGATCATTGCCTTTTCCAAAAATCTGCTTTATTGATATTGAAATGGTGAACAAATATTACTTATAGAAAGAACACTAGTTAAGAAAATAACATCATTATCAATAAAAAAAAAAAAGTGTCTTAAACTTAATTATTAAAAATTTAAAAACCGTCTTCTTTAATCTTTAAATTAATACAGATAATTTATCTAAGTAATAATTTATAAAAACAATAGTGTATATATATAAATATATATGTATGTATGTATTAGTCCTATAAAATGTGAGCATGAATTATAGATAATCTTTATTATGTAATAGAGAAACTGTCTAATGAAAAGAATTATTAAAGACATTATTTTAAATGAGAATGTGTTTTTTTTTTTGTAATTTTGTATGAATTGTTGACGATTAATAAAAATTGAAGAAAATGTAGTGATGAAAGAGGTATTAGACCGTTTCGAGGCTGAAAATGAAGAAAATTTTCATGAATTGAACAAAATATTTATAAAACATAATCTCCTTCATGAAATTTTTGTGTAGAAAAAATTGAAGACAAGGCTTAATTGGTCATGCGATCGAAAAAGTATGTGGCCCTAAGGCATTATCTCATATTGTCCAAAAATGAAATTATATAGAGTTAACGACATGTTCCCACCCAAAAATAGTCATTTGACAAATCTATATCCATCAACTTTTTAAACACTATTTATCCACTCAAAGCAAATATTCCGTTAACTTATTCCGTTAAAAACAAACATTTTAATTATGAAGACGAAAATACCCGTAATTGTTTGATTGAATTTATTTTATTATTATATATGAGTGAATAATAATAAAAATTCAAAAAACAACAATTAATGAAAAAAAGTTCATAAAACAGGTTCAAATTTTATAATAACAAAAAAAAAATTCACTCACATATAATAATAATAATAAATTCAATCAAACAATTAAGAACATTTTTGTCTTCACAATTAAAATGTTTGGTTAATAATAATAAAAAAATTTACTTACATATAATAATAATAAAAAAATTCAATCAAACAATTAAGGGCATTTTCGTCTTCACAATTAAAATGTTTGTTTATAATAGAATAAATTAACAGAATATTTATTTTGAGTGGATAAATGGTATTTTAAAAGTTGATGGGTATGAATTTGTCAATAAACCATTTTTTGGGTGGGAACATGTCCTTAACTCAATTATATATGAAATAGTTGAATGCACATGATTTCAAGTCTTAAAAGTATTGATGCTTGATGAGAAAAGGAGGAGAAACTCATTCCTTTCTTTTGACTTAGCGAAGCATTTAATTACTCCTGTGGATTTTTCTCACTGAATAGTAGCCAAAACCCCTTCAAAGTCTCTGTGTTCACACAATAATTTAGTCATCATATTGACGATGACGCACCAAGTCACTAAGTATAGAAAGAGTTAACTCCTTTTCAATTTATTTTAATATATATATCTTTTTTATGAATTTTCTTTATTAAAAAGGTTTAAATGATAATTTATAGATGTTATATCTCATTTCAAATCAACGATTTGATTTGAATTTAAATGAATGAATAAATAAAATAAATAGTTGACTCCATGATGAATTGATCTTGAAAAAAAACATTTACATACCTAAGTTGATTAGTACGTTGAAGAATTCTTCCTTTGGATTGTCCAAACTTCTTTGCATCATCATCTTCATAGCAAACACCACGGCCACCACGCGTCTCACTCAGTCGCCACTTCTGTGCCGCTGCGACAATCACCTGTATCACCTTGGTAAACGGGCTCCCCTCCGTGCTCTTCTTATCGATCCTGTACTTCTTAAATCCAACCAAGAACAATATTAATGCCAGTGCCAATATCCCAGCCAATACTCCAAACCCTGCTGCCCACCCAACATTTTCCTGCATCATAAAACATGTGAAGTCCCTCAATTTCTAAGTTTAAGTGTAATGCGCGATAATCAACACTGAAAATTTTGTTTGTTTCGATTTTTCTGGTAAGACTTTCAAAAGAAAGTAACATCTAGCACAAGACTCATAATTATAATATCTAACACAAGATTCTTTATCACTGTAACGTTTGATGTTACAAGTGTCATAAATATATAAAACGTGAACAGAATAACTTTCCTTTTTTGATCCGAGCTTTCATAAACTTTTAAGAGATTTGTTAATTTCAATAAAAGCTTAAATCAGGAGAGAAGTTTATTGCACTTTTTCATGAGATTGCTTAGAAATTGATGAGTTTAATTTTAAGCAATCTCAAAAGGGGAAATACAAAATAAATCCATAAATAAAGAAAAGATGTTAATATTGTAAAACATTATTACCTGGATGTAAATGATGACCACTATTGCAGCAGAGGCGCCGGTGACTATCCCTAAGAACCACCAGTTGAAGAAAGAGCTTTTGGCGGCTCTCTCTTCAGGATTGTTGTCATCAAACTGATCGGCAGCGAAGGTTTGCACGCAAGGCTTGTGCCCACCTTCGGCAATTGCTAATATGTAAAGCGCTATGTAAAATACAGATTTATGGTCATCAATTACGGAGACTGATAAGACCAATAAAATCATCCCCTGTACAAAACAAAAAAATGCATAGTAAATCTTTTGTTTCACTTCTTCAAAGAGACATAGTAAAAAAGTGTTGAAATGAAAAGAGCTGATTATCGCGAACTCGCCATAAAATAGATAACAGAAGAGAAAAGGATGGTCTTGTAGCGACCAAGGTAAGAGTCGGCGATGAAGGCGCCAAACAAAGGCAAGAGGGCGGAGACGCCAAACCAAGTATTCACATTCTTTGCGGCAGTGGCATTTGGTTCACCCCGAACATTTGTGAGGTAATTCATGAGATTTCCCCCCAATCCATAGTAAGCGAAACGCTCAGCCATCTCGACGACTGCATGCAAAAGGTTGAAAAACATAGATCGATATCAACGGAGAATATGAATTTTAGAGGTGAATTAAAAGATAATTAAAGATGGGGTGTTTGTTTCTTACAGATGATAAAAATGGCGGCAGCCCAGCCACCCTTGGAGGGTTTGTGATGGGCGGTGAAGATTATGTTGGTGTCTTCACGGCCATTTTGAGTGGTGACAGGAGCTACTGAATTGTCCATATGGAGACAGAATGGAGGAGTATTGGTTACAGCTAAAATGTAACAAAAGGTGAAGGACTTTGAGCATATTGGTCTAATATATATATGCGTTTTATAGAGGGCATATCTTTGAGGTCTGGGCATTTGGGTACCTTGCAATTTGCAAAGGAATCTTGTATACATAGTATGTATGTGTAACATTATTCTAAAATAATTAAAAATGACATAATTAAGTTTATATTTATAATTTGTAAACATTATTTTGAAATAACAATAAAAAAATCATTAAATGGTGTAAAATTATGCAGCTAATTAATGTTGTAAATTTACATCATTTATAAAAGTGTGTTAAATAACTATTTGTTAAAAAACTTGAAATCCTCTTAAACTGTGATAAATTAAAGTTAATGAATATTTAAAGAAATCGAAGCAAATTACTAACAAAAATACTTCCATAAATAGAAATTAAAATTAATTACTTGGTATTTTCTAATCTTGTAGCATGTGCTGTCGAGGCAAATTTCAAGAAAAATAAAGAACCCAATTTGATTATTGAAAGTTATAGCTAACTAATTTCATGTGGATTAAGTTTAAAGATGCAGTAAAATCTAATTAAACCAAAATAGATTTGATACAAATTGATTACCATAAAATATCATATGGCCATAAATATTATAAAATGTAAATTATGAAAGGATGTCCTACCAGTTTCAAAATAACTAATAATTTCATTGTATACAAAATGTAGAACAAATGTCTTATTGTCATTTCGTTATGGACTAGAACTTTCTGTTTGTTTGACTATGACGAGTTTCCATTTGTTTGATAACTATGAAAAGTAAAAATTTAATGGTCTTCTTGATCTTAGTTTAAGAATATATCATGTGCAATTCAGTATTGAATGGTCTAAAAGATGACATAATTTCTTTTTTCAAGAGGTAGAAGATGACAAAATATATTGAAAGTCCACACTTGAGTTATTTTTTTAAAATATTAGATTTCTAACAATTATAGGAAAAGGACAGTTTGTAATAAGTTTCTAAATAAATTTCAAGACAATGAAACAATTATGGTGTTGACTCTTTTATCAAGACCATGTGAAAATTGTGTTGAATATAATGAGAAGATAGAGTGGAATTTATTGATTTGGTCAAAATCAATTCAATGCTTTTCCCTATATTAAATTGGTTATGGGTTTGTATCAATTTACTGTTAGGGATTAGCTCCACATCAGTAATTTTAGATCAGTTGAATTTATCATAATGTACATGTTCCTTTTTTGTTGTCAATTCAGCAATTCTTCATCATCCAATTAATTATTGGAAAATACCAAATTTGATTACACCAAAGAATTTGAGCACTTTTGATTGTTGACCTTCTTAGAGTATGTTTAGTGTTGATATGAAAATTCGTACCAACCAGAGAGATCCGATTGACTTTGATCGGAATCAGAACGGATGTGTACGTGGTTGAATATAACCAGTAAAGGATAATGAAAAACACAATAAAACTCAGCAAATATGCAAGAACACAAGGAATTTTAAAGT